>LBNU01022118.1:1762-20038 GCA_014162995.1 Artemisia annua | reverse complement strand
TAGGCATAAACCTAGGAATCTAGACATCACACTTTTATGTTGCCATCAAGTACTAGTATAGTGCTTTTAGATAAAGTACTAGGATAGTTCTTGTATAATAAAATGTGTAGCATATTTTGTTCATGTATGCTTGGAATGAAATGCAATCTTTTGGAACTTATATAATTTGTCATATTATTGTGGACTAACCCATGTTGCAAGTATCCAAATGGTAACCTAACCCATTTTTGGAACTTTCACATGTGAGGATTTCTTGTTTGTTGCATGTTGTGATTTCTATGTGTAGCTAGGCCACCGCAAAGGTGAGGTCTTGACCCATGGATCCCCGCCTTGAAACAAGGGGGAGCAACGATCTAGGGGGAGCTATGTTCAAGGGGGAGCACATTCGGGTGAAAGTACAAGCTAGCTCATTAATTCCACAGGCCCAAGTTCGAAACCTGGCTTGATTGGTAGTCCTGCCTTTTTGATTCGACAAAAGGGGGAGAAAGAAAGCAAGAGCGTGAAGACCATTCAAGAAACGTTAAAGGCTTCACCAAATTACAAGGCAAAGGTCAAGACACAAGCTACACCAAAGGCGCGCTTTGTCTTCGCTAAGTTTTGTAATTTTATTTGCTTTCGATTTTTATTTGTCATCATCAAAAAGGGGGAGATTGTTGAGGCAACATGATCAAGATCTCTTTATGTTTTAATGATGACAAATAAACTATCGAAACACATAAAATAGCAAACGTTAGCCAAAATTCCCCGGAGCCCATATCTGCTCCTGGCGCGCTGCCCGCGCGTCAACGCACAGGTGACGCGCCAGGCTACTGTATGGTCTCGGGCGAATTTTGAAAGTCGGCTTTCCCCTTACCCGACAAATGTTGATCTTTCAATACATGTATGAATATGCTATGTGCTTAATTGAGAACACTCGAAACGAGTTTTGGGATTAGAGAGATCCAACTTTTAAAGCACCCATTTATGGAAAAACGCCAACTCATGTTTTCTAACTATCGCCTCTAGCCAAGGCTTTTATAAACTTAGGGAGCTTATATACTTCACGTAACATCATGTGAAAGCATCCATATGCTCATATCCCATGCTTACGTCTTCTCTAATTACGTAACGGGTTTACTCCCTTATTGGTCAAACTAAGTTCAAGGTCTCTTTGCGTAAACGCATCCTTACCCGCATGGGTTGTAGTTTACATCAAGGCAAAGCACTTAACTTGTTTGAACCAAGGTATTAGTTGAGAACGTCGAGTTGTAGAAAGTCACGAGATATGAAATTATGGATTCTCAACGTTGTGTTACTTGAACTTATAAGTAACTTATGATTTTCTCAACTTATAGTCTTAATTGTCTAAACCTTTTCTTCTTAAATGACAATTAGATTATGTCTTAATCTTTCTTTTAATCTCATTTTTACAAAAAGACAAATACACCAAATCTCCCACAATCCTTCCCAAAATCCTTCCCAACATTCTCTTACAATATTCTCTTACACTCTCTTACAAAAGTGTACCTTTGTCCCTTCACATACTCCCACATAATATTCCCTCAATCTACTAACTTCCCATACAATCCTTATACACACACTTATACACCTTGTGTACATACACTTAATTTCAAAATATACACACTACTCTCACAACCATCTCTTCTCTACACACACTAGCCAACTCACCATATCCCTTCCATATCCTAATCTCTTACATATTCCCTTACAACATCACATCCCTCACACAATCCAACTCATCTCTTATATTCCTTACACACTCTACATCTCAACCATCCATTCCCTTACAATACATCTCAAACCTCCATATTCCCCACATGCCAATTAATTTGAATTCCAAAGGAGGCTCCTTTTGATCTCAACCATTCAATTCAAACTAAAACCATCTCAACCATCCATCTTATTTCTTCCCCCCATGTTTTGGAATATTCCACTAGCATATTCTTTCTTTCTCTTCATTCCATCACATGGAAATAATCCTAGCCATCCAATTCAAACCATCTCATCTCAACCATCCATCCTACAACTTCCCCCCCCAAGGGTGGAATATACCTTGGCATATTCTTTCTCTCTTTTCTATGCCATTTGAGGAATACCCAATCTACCCCTACCAAATTACCCTTTCTACTTTTCTACCCTTGGTATTTGGTTTTCTAATAAACACTTCACAAAATGATTTTCTAATTGGCTATTTGAGTTGGTAAAACTTTAGATTGATTAATGTTAAGGTTTAGTATGAAGTACAATTGGGGGTTTAGCAAGGTTAAGTATTTATAAGATCCAACACCCAACACTTGGGATTTTTTCACAGACGCCTGGCGCGCTGCCCACGCGTCGACGCGTGGGTGGCGCGCCGGCCTCGGTAAAATATTCCCAAGTTTGGGTATTGGCCTATAAATACCTCCCTTGCCTCTTGTATTCCTCACCCCTTGCAATTATTCTTTCTCTCTATATTCTTTCTCTCTAATCTCTCTAATTCTATCTTGTGTTCTTAGTTAAACACTCTAACATCTTTGAAAGAACACATCTCCTTGCAAGGGAAGCATCACAAGAACTTAATCCACTCTTGTAATTGTGTCGAGGGTCTTCTTATCTTTACCCTTTCTACTACAATCGAGTCTCTAGGTTAGGTTAGGACTTGGTTGAGCAAACACTTATTCTATCATTCAATTGTTTGTAAGGGAAGTCTTGTGTCTTGGTGACCAAGCCTAGATCATTGGGGATCTAGTTGGGGTTTGACACTTCCGGTGGGAAGTCTTGGTAGTGGTCTTGGTGACCCTTAGGTGAAGTCGAATCGTGAGATTCTTTTGGGTGGTTTCCGAGGGCGGAATACCGTAGGAGTAACTCCTTCTTTGTAAGCATCAATATTGTTGAATATTGGTGGAGTGAATTGTAACGGTTTGTAATCCACAAAAAGGATTATACTAGTGAAATAGTATCGGTGTCGGATTCTCAACTGGACGTACGGATGGTATAAACCCCCCATCCCGAACCAGTATATATTGTGGTGTCTTCTTACTTCCTTTATATACTTGTGTTGTGATTGTGTTTGTGGTTGTTGGAGTGTTGTACAACCACTTGGTGTTCTTATTGGCTTAAAGTTTTTAAAAAGCCTAAAAAACCGTATTCACCCCCTCCCCTCTACGGTTCTACACACTTCATCAAAAGGGTTATCTTTTATATGATCCAGCAACTCATAAAATCCACACCAGCAGACATGTAACCTTTGATGAGTATCAATTTCCTTTTCACCTCACACCTTCACAACTCAAAACACATACACCTATCACTACAGATCCTACCACATTACCTACATTTCCTATTCCATCAACACCAACAACAGAACCTATCACACCTTCATCTATCAATGCTCCTTCAACCTCACCTTCTCCAACATCAGAACCTATCACAGAACCTCAAGCTACACCTATTCATAACTCAGCATCAGAACCTACACCATCATCTGAACCAACACAAACATCTGAACAAACATCATCACCATCATCTGTATCTACATCAGAACCTACACCATCTATACCAACACCTTCACCACCACCATTAAGAAAATCCACAAGAAACAAAACTGTCCCCACTAAACTCAAAGATTTTCACCATCATATTCCCACAGTCATCACCACCTCAACTTACTCAAAATACCGCTACACCAACTCTATCAATTACCTTAACATTCAATCACCAAAACACAGACACTTAATTAACAACATCAGCAAATCCATTGAACTACACACATACAAACAGGCTTCCAAAGAACCTAGGTGGAAAGATGCTATGAACAAAGAAATCTATGCTTTAGAGTTGAATGATACTTGGGAATTTGTTTTATTGCCTGCTAACAAAACACCTATTGGATGCAAATGGGTGTTTAGAATCAAGTTTCATGCAGATGGCACAATAGAGAGATTCAAAGCCAGACTTTTAGCTAAAGGGTACACTCAAAAGGAAGTAATTGATTATACTGAGCCATTTGCACCAGTGGCTAAAATGGTCACAGTCAGGGCACTTCTTGCACTTGCAGTTCAAAGAAATTGGATCATTCAACAGCTTGATATTAACAATGCTTTCCTACATGGAGATTTAAATGAAGAAGTGTACATGACAATTCCTCAAGGCTACTCTAAATCCTTCCCACCTGGCACAGTGTGTAAACTCAAGAAATCTCTCTATGGGTTAAAGCAGGCTAATAGGCAATGGTTCACAAAGCTTTCAACCTTCCTTCTTCAACTCAACTTCAAACAAAGCTTTGCTGATACATCAGTCTTCAATCTCACTCAGGAAAATTACACAGTCATGCTACTCATCTATGTGGATGATATTTTACTTGTGGGTGACCATCAACCTCTTTTGAATCACATCAAAGATCAATTGCATCAAACCTTCAGCATCAAAGACTTGGGAAATCTCAACTACTACTTGGGAATAGAATTTCTAAGGAATCAGTAAGGTTTCACAATTTCACAAAGGAAGTATGCATTGGATCTCTTACAGCAAGCTGGTACACTCAATGTTAAACCTTCCATCATCCCTCTAAACCTTGTCATCTCTCTCAATGATACTGATGGAGAACCTTTAAGTGATCAGGACACTTCTCAATATAGAACACTTGTTGGCAAATTAATCTACCTAACAATTACTAGGCCTGATCTCTCCTTTGCTGCACAATTACTCAGTCAATTCTCCAAGCAACCCAGAACACCTCATATGAAGGCTTTACACAGAGTCCTACACTACATAAAGCTATGTCCAGGACAAGGACTGCATTTCTCATCAAGAAACTCACTCAAATTAGTTGCTTATTGTGATAGTGATTGGGCATCTTGTCCTATTACCAGAAGATGAGTTACTGGATATGCCATCTTCTTAGGTTCTTGTCTCATTTCCTGGATTTCTAAGAAGCAGAATGTGATTTCAAGGTCATCAACAGAGGCATAGTATATGGCTTTAGCTGATTGTACCTGTGAACTTTCATGGCTTACCTGTCTTTTTCAGGATCTACACTTACAAGTTCCTACTCCAATCCCTATCTTCTGTGACAACATCTCATCTATTTCACTTGCTTCTAATTCAGTGTAGCATGCAAGGACTAAACACATAGAGTTGGATTGTCACTTTATGAGAGACAAGGTCAAGAACAAGAAAATTCTACCCACCTACATCTCTACTAAACAACAAGTAGCAGACATCTTAACAAAAGGTCTTCCAAAAGTACTACATTATCATTGCCTCTCCAAGTTTGGCATTTGTGATCCTTTCACACTGCCAACTTGTGGGGGGGGGGATAAAGGAAGTAGTGGAAATGCAACTAAGCAAAGTGAAGGCAGCATTTCACAAAAGAAATCAAAGAGCAATGAAGTTGAAAACAAAAGTCAAAGTGAGAAGTCAACATTAAAAGTCAACTCTCAGATATCAACTACGCAAAGGCCTGCTACACACAAACTCCTTCATAATGCTAAAGTTCAATGTAATACAATGTAAATAGTTAGTTAGAGATAGTTTCTAGAAGCTTAATAACACATTCTGTAGCTATAAATAGTTGTAGATCCCAATTCGTAGACGGTTGTTGTAGTATGGATCTTTAACCTTTAACTTATAAAGGGTTTAGCAACTTCGGATAAATCCTAAGCTACTAAGTGGAATTCTACCTGTAACTTTAATGAGTATGCGGAATCTACTCAGTAAGGCTAAGAAGAACACGAACAATAAGAATATCAAACCAAGCCTCAATATTATTAATACGATCACTCTTAATAGTGATAAGGTTTTACAACCTTGAAGCTATGAACTAACTAACCAATAATATATGTAACATGTATGTTTGTGTGTGTCGTTATTTTCTACATGAAACATACGTGCCTATCATCTCTTTATATAATAGAGATGCTAGGGTTACAAACTTATCCTACAAGTAAAACAATATCTTCTGTAATCTTCTAATAAAGATAAGTATTTTGCATGTACTCCATCAGCTTATAGAATCTTCATTATGCATATTTAGTCCTTCAATTATCTTCATTGAAGCATATGTANACTCTTCAATCTCACTCAGGACAATTACACAGTCATGCTACTCATCTATGTGGATGATATTTTACTTGTGGGTGACCATCAACCTCTTCTGAATCACATCAAAGATCAATTGCATCAAACCTTCAGCATCAAAGACTTGGGAAATCTCAACTACTACTTGGGAATAGAATTTCTAAGGAATCAGTCAGGTTTCACAATGTCACAAAGGAAGTATGCATTGGATCTCTTACAGCAAGCTGGTACACTCAATGTTAAACCTTCCATCATCCCTCTAAACCCTGTCATCTCTCTCAATGATACTGATTGAGAACCTTTAAGTGATCAGGACACTTCTCAATATAGAACATTTGTTGGCAAATTAATCTACCTAACAATTACTAGGCCTGATCTCTCCTTTGCTGCACAATTACTCAGTCAATTCTCCAAGCAACCTAGAACACCTCATATGAAGGCTTTACACAGAGTCCTACACTACATAAAGCTATGTCCAGGACAAGGACTGCATTTCTCATCAAGAAACTCACTCAAATTAGTTGCTTATTGTGATAGTGATTGGGCATCTTGTCCTATTACCAGAAGATCAGTTACTGGATATGCCATCTTTTTAGGTTCTTGTCTCATTTCCTGGATTTCTAAGAAGCAGAATGTGATTTCAAGGTCATCAACAGAGGCATAGTATAGGGCTTTAGCTGATTGTACCTGTGAACTTTCATGGCTTACTTGTCTCTTTCAGGATCTACACTTACAAGTTCCTACTCCAATCCGTATCTTCTGTGACAACATCTCATCTATTTCACTTGCTTCTAATCCAGTGCAGCATGCAAGGACTAAACACATAGAGTTGGATTGTCACTTTATGAGAGACAAGGTCAAGAACAAGAAAATTCTACCCACCTACATCTCTACTAAACAACAAGCAGCAGACATCTTAACAAAAGGTCTTCCAAAAGTACTACATTATCATTGCCTCTCCAAGTTTGGCATTTGTGATCCTTTCACACTGCCAACTTGTGGGGGGGGGATAAAGGAAGTAGTGGAAATGCAACTGAGCAAAGTGAAGGCAACATTTCACAAAAGAAATCAAAGAGCAATGAAGTTGAAAACAAAAGTCAAAGTGAGAAGTCAACATTAAAAGTCAACTCTCAGATATCAACTACGCAAAGGCCTGCTACACACAAACTCCTTCATAATGCTAAAGTTCAATGTAATACAATGTAAATAGTTAGTTAGAGATAGTTTCTAGAAGCTTAATAACACATTCTATAGCTATAAATAGCACTATAAATGACTCATTTGATCAATCAATTCAGAATAGTTCAATAACCACTTTTCCCGCCAATTTCATCTTCTCTCAATTCTGTTATAATTCCACCATGGTTAATTCACCATGAACCTCCATTGTTATAAAACCCTTTTTTTCATCTACTAGTTCTTGTAACCTGGTGGTAACATGACTTAAATTGTCATCCATCCTAGTACTTGATGAAAAACTTATGTAACAAGTTGGGATCAGCTTTTTTACCTTGCTGGTGATGGGTTGAGGCTCATCATTAAGCACGTGATGCATTGCTTCAGTTTCCATATCGTCAAGAATGTCGTCGATGTCATAAGCCAGATGTTGGAGACTATTCAACCATTGTTTAACAACTTTATCAGTTACTTCTTTCATAGAAGCATTATTAAGCAGAGCTCGAATTTGGGACCATGATCTCTCCCATTTCTTCAGCTCTGAATGAATTCTTTGGCTCGAGCAATCTTGTTCACGGCTGAAGATGCCAGCTTCTCGAAAATGATTGGGAGCAAGGCAGATAGAATGAGTTCAGCCATTGTTGGTTTAGAGTAGTAGCTCAAAATATAGTAGTAGAGATTCGGCATGAAAGATTATGCACTGAAGTGATGATTTCAATTAAGCTACGTTCAAAGGGTGCATAGAAATTGTTGAGAATAAGGCCTAATCTGTTATCTGATATGAATCTTAAGGACTTATTTTGTTATTTCTTCTTTTAGTTTAGGTCCTTTGGATGTTCTTTGGATTCTATAGAGTTATGTTGCTAGAAGTGGAGAAGAGTAGAAAGACATGTGGCAAAGTTATAAAAGAAAAGAGACGAAAGGACTTAATTGCAAGTTTACAAGGACTTAAGTTGCAAAGGCTGAAGTCGGTTTAAGTAGATGTATATAAGCCTCTCTTTTTGGCTTATTCGTTATTCTAGCATATCTGTTTTCTCTCTCAAAGATATAATCTCTCAATATTCTCTCTACTCTCTTATAACCATAATTTGTGTTTCTGATCATCTTGATCAATACACTTTTGTTCTGCTGTTGTTAATACTTGATTGAGATCAAGTATTTAGTGTTTGTGCTGTATTCTGTTTGAGAACAATTTTATGGTGATTGTAATCTTGTTTTGATATTAATAAAAGTCTTTTACAACAATTAGATTCAGCTTTTCTATAGAAATATTATTGGAGCACCAAATACCGGATATACGAGGATAGGGTGCTTCAATTCTTTATAGCGGGTACAAGTCATTGTTATTGTTTTATACTACATGTTAATGGCACGCTAGCAAGATGTGAATTACGAATGGGCAGTAAAAAAACAAGGATACAAACTAAACTAACTTTCATCAAGTTTATGAAAGTGTCACCAAAACCATTCAGTAAAAATATAATAAGTTGTCAAAGCACAACACATTACCTAAAAAATTATAATGTAACACGAACAAGTAATTAAGTAATCATATATATGATGCAAGTAGTCTCTAATCACAAGTTTTTATTTTATTCTTTTTTAGATACTTACCTGTTACATATTGGAGAGACGAAGATGGTGGGAATAAGAGGTTTTTCCATCGTTATTAGGGGCAACCGGCAACAAATGGGTAATTTACGAATTTATGTGGCAAGTGAAGTGAAATTCTGAGCCCAACCCGAACCCAAAGTTTCATTTCTAAACTAGTTCAAGTTTGCATGGGCCAACTCGGCCTTTGCTATTTTCAAACCGAACCTCTAATGGCTCTAAATCTAAGACAGTTTAATTGAAATATTTCTTCAAAAATTAGATAACAATGATGATAATTCATAAGAACTAATATATAGTTTGTGATAGTTCCAAATCGTAACCTAAAAATGATTTTTCTTTTTCTTTGTGTGGGTGGTTTGTTTTGGTATAACTTATTTTTTCTAATTATGGGCAAATGAAAATTTGAAAAAGTCAATATGCTCATTTTAACAGCTTATTAGCTTATGGAATTTATCTTATGGTATATTTGAATACATTGTGAGTAATTTTAAACCTATTTGACTGAATTTTATATGATACCAATAAGTTACTCATTTTACTAATAAACAAGTTAAAAGATCACACTAGTAGTTATATTAAACTCACTGGTAATTTTATGTTACAATTTATTTATTCCACATGAATGTAGGTACATATGCTGCTCATATTTTTATAACACAGACAACAAGTACTTGTTTACAAAACAATATATTGTGCACCGGCATGCATAATGATGATATAACAAACAGATAGAATGGAGAGACGGGTCATGCGAATGGCGTTGGGACTGGGCTAGGAATCTAAGGGATAGGGGGAGGGTGATCTCGTGGAATTGACGACTCTAACTAATTTTTTTTCCAAATATGTTGCGAGAAGATTCTTCGCGGTGGCTTCATGATGATAAGGGGTGTTTCACGGTCAAAATTTTACGTGAAATGCTTGATAAAACATTACTAACTTCAACACCCGTAATTCAAGAAACGAAGTGGAACAAGGTCATCTCAAGAAAAGTTTGTATCTTTATATGGCAGCTACAAAAGAAAAGATTACTGGTTTATACTTGGCTAGATCATATTGGTATTGATCTTAATTCAACTCTTTGTCCTCATTGTGAGGATGATATTGAAATGGTGGATCATTGCTTCTTGAATTGAATGGTGTTCGGACCCCGTAAAGGCTTGCAAATTTTGACTCACGTGGTTCGTTCTAGTTCTAGTTCTGAAGGTTTCATTTGTTCAAGACTGCTTCTGGCACTTTGTGTGGGAACTACTGATATGCTTTCTTTGTCGTCGATCTTCAAATGGTATTGGCTTGGATGGAATATTTGGTCAAGAGCTAGTTGGATTTCTCCATGGTCTTATAGTTTAATTTTGTTTTTTATGGATGTTGTGGCTTCTGTACTTGGCCATAACACCCACCGTGTGAGTTTGCATATGGTAATTAGTCTTGTAGTTTTAGTCTTGCTCTTGCTTGTTGTATAGGTATTGGTATTGTTGTATAGGTATTTGTTGTATAGGTATGGGGGTAGGAAGATCGGGTACACAATGTCTTGAACTGTTTCATGGGTGTCTTCAAGTCATCTAGACAACCTTTTGGTCTTGTGATTTTTTTTTTATTGAAAAAAGAATTATTGCCGTTCAAAAAAAGCAATCAAGTAATAATACTCTTTATTATATATTGATTATATATATTACATATTTTAGTACCCTAAGACTTCATGTGTGAATAATGAAGGAAAGAGATTGATGAGAAAAATGTATAAAAAATAATAGATTGCCAGGACTTATGAGATAATTCCCTAACTAGTAAAAAAAAACTTGGGTGGTCCATGATTTAGTTACCAATGACACCCTTTTTTTATTTTGGTCATGCTCAACTGCTCGACTCCACTTAAATTGTGACACGTGTCAAAAATTTGATGGAGTCGAGTACTCGAGCTGTCGAGCATAACCAAAATAGAAAAAAGGTGGCATTAATAACTAAGTCATGGACCACTCATGTTTGTGTTCTACTAGTTTGGGAATTTTCTCTATCTATATTTATATACCGAAAAGAATGCTTGTAAAGGGAACGTGTTATTAAAAATGAACGGAATGCTTGTTAAGTTTAAGTTTTCACTGATGAAATCACTGTTTAATGTATAAAGATACATTGAACGATATAAGGGACAAACAAACAAATTGCCCATTTGTTTATTCATTGTTTAAACTTAGTTGTTAAAGTTGAAATCCAAACTATATTTACATATTTTAGTACAATAGAGCTTTCGGTTTGAATAATGAGGGTGGCGATTTGTTTATTAAAATTTATTAAATGCAAGTTAAAGGTGATAAATAATACTCGTATAAAGAAACAGTAATTATATATCTACATCTGCTATACCATTTTATCAGCACAAGAATTGATAAATTAAGTAACGAGACGAAGATAATATATACTAGTAATATATATGGATGTCAACTTGTCAAGTGTGTTTTCTCTGTTACTATACTCATGCCGTTTACGATGTACCTTAGTTAAGTGCAGTAATTTGTTCCAAAAAAAGTTGATAGTATCTCTGTTTTTCTAAGAGGCCAGAGGGGTATATCTTAATCACCTAAACGAACAACTTCTTAGTACATAGTTGTTTGATTTGCTTGGCATTTTCAAATAATGCACCACATGTTCCATCAATGTCTTTCTTCTTTTATCTTCATAGTATCATGCACTCATGTTTAACTCACTTTTTGCTAATTTGTTTGGATTCCCGTTGTCTTCACTTTAGATGCTTATGCCATCTTGACATAATGGCTAAGTCAAAACCAATTAACGTGTACCTAAGTGTTAGTACATGCTAAAACACTCGTACATGTTTAATTATTATTGTTAAACTCACTGTGTTCATGTATTTGTTTTCTTACTTCGTCCATATATTGTTCGATTATTGCATCTTGCATCGTTGTGAACTTCTCCTGACTAAGGCTACAAGTACAAACTTAGCTAGCAAAGGAAGATATGATGATGTGTCCATGTACATGTGTGTTTTTAGCTAGCTAGAGTACTACGACATGTAGCGTTGGCGCATTCACTGACTTGTGACTCTTATGTCTTTCAAAAAAAATATATATATGTAGGTCTCTATGTATCGCAATCATCCTCTCACTTCAAGTTGAATCAATTGACTTATGATCAAAAATGGATCTGGGCAGCGGCTGATCAAGTCCAGTAGGGGCCATTTATATATTTCTGCCGCTATCCTAGTATCCTGCCCATAGGCGAGCTAAAGAGAGACTAGAGACTAGAGAGGGCTATGGCCCCCTTAGGATTTATCAGCTTTACATAAAATAGCCTTATACTAATACGCAATTTACATTATAAACTTTAAATTTTATAGATATATAATTGGCCCTCCCAAGTTTCATTATTTACACTTCTGCCCTCCTAAAAAATATAGGCTAGCTCTGTCACTGATCATGCCCTAACATACACACATACCTTTGTAGTTATTGTTGGGACCTCGTACGTGTACTCTTCCGTTTAGGATGTTAGGTCCACATTAGTGCTCCTTCGTGGACCAAGTGCTTCCTTAGACGTGTATGCATTCACGTTTGAACTGTCACTCTACTTTAAAAGTTATAATATCTTGGCTATTTTAGTGATGTATCGTAATACTGTTTAGCATTCTTGTATTCAAGTCATTGCAATGCTGAAAAAACATGTGACCAAAAGACTAGCCTAATTGTATGTAAGTTACACAGCAATGGGTGTGATCATATTTGTCCATCTACAAAATATATAGAAAAACATGTGTCGCAATGATTTAAAAAAAAAAAATGTTGAAAATTGTCTAAGTTCAATCTTTTATATAATAAAGAAACTCCACGAAGTGGAAAAAGAATGTTGAAAATTACAATTGAACTAATGGGAGTGCAACATTCTGTCAACGTGGCAAAATTAAGCACTTTTATTGGTCAATAAAAGTCGAAATTGAGGCTACAATTAGTCAATCTCTTTAAGTTTCTTTTAATTTGAAAAATGTGCTTAAAACTTATGTATCAATTTTGAGAAAAAAAAGGAATTAATAAAACTTAGTTGCTTAATTATAAATAAAAATTATATTTTTTCTACCAGGGTAAGAATACCCTTTTACCCAAAAAATAAATAAAAATTATATAACTTAAGTATAATTATTAGCTTCCATGTTTTTTATTAACTTTATAAATTCATTTACATTAGATTTTAAACCCCAAATACATTATATTTTATATAAAGTACAACAATATGTTGTTGTTATTTGTAAATATAATTATCAGTATATATTAAACTAATATATTTGCAAGGAATTATAAATAAATAAAAAAAACATGAGTTATTGTGACATGTAAATGAATACACGAGCTTATAGATATACGAACAACTCATGTTATTCTTCTTTATGGGACTAAGTAAGGATATCCTGAAGTGTAAGTATTTTTTAACTGTCTGCATTTAATAACGACTAATGTTATTACTCTTTATAAGTTTAGCTTGCGCGTACACCGGGTTTATTAGTTAAATACGGATAAAATTATTATTAACAGTAATATAGCAAAATGAAAGCAAGACCTCACGAGTTACTGTGAGATAAAAATAAATTAAATAAACGAGGTTGTACATATTGCAACGACACGTATTTTGTAAGGGTCATTATCTGCTAATAAACACGTATAATGTCCAGAACATTATATCAATAGGTAAATTTAAACAAGATCAACTTAACACTATGTCAGTAAAACAAAATCAAATCATTCGTGCAACAAAATCTATACAAATATTAATCAATTAATGCATAATAAAAATTATGTAAACACCCCCGCATGCACGGGTATTATAACTACATAAGTATAAAAGATTGATTACAATTTTATATGAAAAACTTAGCTATTACACAAACATGAATTTATTAATTGTCACAATATTCAACTTGAAAACAAATTTATTAAAACATTATTACATGTTATACTTTTTGCCTAAATCTCGTGCGATCACGAATTTTAAAACTAGTTATTCATGGAAGCAAATGCAATCCGCCAAAATCTTTGATTAATCAAATAATTATAAGTATATTAGGTATACGGCACAACATAAAACTACACGACATTACCTATATGGACATGAAGACAATTGCACATAATTTTTTTTGAATAGATAACACCAAAGAGAAAAAAGGTAAATAAATAAATAAACGAAATAAATGTTTGCGTACAACAAATATGTGTGTAAGATTAACAATTATAATTTGAGGAAGTGGTTTTGGTTGTGTTTTTTGAAAACGATATTCAGGGTTCACAATTTATAACTTAAAAAACAATATTTTTTAGAAACAAATTTACTTCAAATTACCTTATTGAGTTATTGTCTAATCTGATATATGTAGTCTAGTGGTGAGCGCTTGAGACTCTCTGGTGGAGTAATCAAGCTCAAACTCCACATGCGTCAATTTTGGTCCAACTTTCACACGCCTCTCAACTAACCCAGTTTGCAGTAAAGAGCTAGCATTGTTTTGAATAAGATTCTTGAGAAAAGCCACAGGTCGAAAAGAACTTTGGTTGGGATTGCCTGCCAAAGCATCCTTTCGTAAAAGTTGCCCTATTGCGCGATGCTTAAGAGATTGGTCTAAAACACTCAACACCCCATATATGAATTATAACATATGTTATTAACTTTTAAAAGCAGTACATATAGGCTAGGAGACCCACAATTTATAAATTTAGTTTGACCAAAAGCCCAAAATAGTGAAAATACCATGATTACTATCAAAACAAAGAAAGTATATAGAGTGATCAGTTAATGTTGAATGGCAGGACGCCAACATCAATTGATCAATATGAATATCGAAAGTGGATAGTTGATTGCCGCCACAAGGTGTTCGTTATGTACTTTGACAGCGAAAAATGCAAATTTTACATTTATTTGTTTATTTTATCAAAACAAAACTATACTATTTTCTAAGTTAACCTATGTATTAACATGTGAACACATGTTTAACTCAATCGATACTATTTTTTATCACAACCACTCAAGATAGTTGATGATGATCAAAACTAAACATGTATTAATATCTAAATTATAGTCGGCACACGGCAAGCTAACACCCACCTTTGTTTATGAAAAGTTGAAAACTATTTAAAAAGTACGTCATCCAGTTGTTCCAAGAGTATCTACACTATTTTACTTAAACATGTTTCACTATTTCTAATATATTCTTTAGATAAAAAGTAACTTATTTAATATCTAAATACTTCATATTTCCATTTAACTAAAAAATACTTCAAATATATAGCAGATGCATCAAAGCGAATTCTTTTTTTATTGGGATAATTACTAAAATGGCCAAGTTGCCCAATCGTTGGGCATTTTTTACCTTAAAAAAAAATATATTGACCAGTTGTCCAACGCAACTTTTAAAGAGGGGGACACATGACGCGCCCATGGGACGCCAAGTGTCCAAGGTTGCCCAAAATTTGACAAAGTTGCCCAAAAAATGTTAGAGTTGCACAAAAAATCGTCATATGTCGTCCCAAAAAGTCGACACGTGTCCCCCCTTTAAAAGTTGCGTTGGGCAACTGGTCAATATAAGAATTTTTTTTAAAGGTCAAAAATGCCCAACGATTGGGCAACTTGACCATTTTAGTAATTATCCTTTTTTATATTATATGATAAAGTAAGGTGCAGTTAACTGTCTTCTAAAATTGGCCGGTTAGCAATTGTACTAGTCTCGTGTTTATCTAGAGTTCAGGCATATTTAAGTTTCAAAAAATTTGAGCAAGTTCAAGCATATTTAACCAACCAACTGAGCAATTTCAAGCATACTTAAGTTTCAAAAAAATTGAATTTAAAGTGGTAAAAAGGGTAATGAATTGAAAGTTGAGGTTTACTCGGGTCAGAAAGGAAACCCGGTTTGTGTGTATGTATTTTATGGGAACGTGGTTTAATTTTGTTAGCAATTTTCTGAATCAACTTGATTTATACCCATTTTTTTAAATGAAAAGTAGAACCGTCAACCTTAGCCCGTCACGTATGAAATGCTTTACATTCAGTGGGCCGTATTACAAACCATTGATATATATAAGGAGATGATGGTGATGGTTGTCTGGAGATATTATGAATTTTAATTAAAAAATAAACAAAAATTCAATAACAAAATCAAAAGGAAGAACATAAGAGTATTTTAGTCAATGCATTTAAAAAGTTAGCGAACTTGTTTATAATTTAAAAGTATTTTAGCGAACATCACACAATTTGTGAAATAAAAGTATGTTCCGTATTTTTAGTATTCATCATTGTAGTAATTCTAGCTTTCTAGTATTGGTTGCAACCAATGAGGCACTTTATTTTGCATACTCTAATTTTGGTGCATACCAAGGGACAAATCTCCACCATCCATATAGTTTGATCTAGTGGTAGAGATTAACCTAAGATTAAATGGAGAAACCTAAGTCCATGTTTTTTTCCTCCCTTTTCTTTGTCTTTTTTCTTTTTTATTATTCATTTTTTTTCTTTTTTTTCTTTCACGCTACTTTTTTTTTTCTCTTTCACGCTACTTTTTTTTTTCTTTCTTTCTTTTTTTCTTTTTGCTTTGTTTTCTTATGTTTTTTCCGATTCACTTTTTTTTTTTTTTTTTTTTTTTTTAATTTACTTTTCTAGTTAACCTTTTTTCCGTTTTCATACATCTTTTAACGTTTCATACGTGTTCACCTGTTATTCTTACGTTTTCGTTCGTTTCATAACGTTTTTCTCCATTTCTTACGTTTTCGCCCGTTTTGTAGCGCTGTTGTTCATACGTTTTCAATCTGTTTCTTAATATTTTCATATTTTTGTCCGTTTTCATTACGTTTTACGTTCTTTTCTTCCTTTTCCTTTCATTTTCGTCCATTTTTCATACGTTTCGACCGTTGTTCCCAGACGTTTTGTTTATGCTTACGTACGTTTTCGCCTGTTTTCTAAATATTCATATCGTTTTCATATGTTCTTCGTTCGTTTTAATACGTTTTCGTCCCGGTTTTCGTCCCAGATGCTCAAAACGTTTGTGTCTTTCACTACATGTTTGTTACCTTCATAACATTTTCTTACGCTTTCATCACATTTTCATCATTCGGTTTTTTTCCTGGTTTTACATGTTTTTTTGCCATTTTCAGGACAGAAAACATAAAAAATGCACAAGTGAACTATTCTGAAATCACTTGTCATATTCAGAAAAGATTAAAAAATTACAGTGATACAGAATTCACAAGTGATACTCAGAATATCACAAGTGATAGGATTCCATTGATACTAAAAATATAGCTTGTGATATTCAGTGATATCTAGAATATAACTTGTGATATCAAGAAATCACTTTTGATTATTAGAAATCACAAGTGATACTTCAGGTGATACTTAGAATTAAACTGTGATATTCAGAAATATCATATGTGATAGTTTAGAACATAATGAAAATGTCTGAAAATGGGCAAAAAACTGTAAAAACGAAAAAAAACGATGACAAATGTATGAAAGAGAAAAGTGATGAAAGTGTAAAAACATTATGAACAAGGACAAAACGTTTTAATCCTGGACAAAACCGGAGAATATAAAACGAACGAAAAATATGAAACGAATGAATATTTATGAAAACAAGGCGAAAACGTTACGTAAGCATAAAAAAAAACGTCTGAAACGGACGAAGACGTATGAAAAATGGAATAAAATAAGATAAACGGAAGAAAACAACGAAACTATGAGAAACGGACGAAAACATATAAATAAAGAAAACAGATGAAAAACGATGAAAACAAACGCAACGGGCGAAACGTAGAATCGGATGAAAACGTAATGAAAACGAACGAAACGTAAAAGAAAAGAGGTGAAAACGTAATGAAAACGTAAAAGCAGTATGAAAAGGAAAAAATAAGTAACTAGAAAAAGTATTAAAAAAAAAAAAAAAAAGTGAAATCAGGAAAAAAACATAAAAGAAACAAAAGAAAAAAAGAAAAAGAAAAAAGAAAAAAAAAAAGTAGCTGAAAGAGAAAAAAAAAAACGTGAAAGAAAAAAAGAACAAAAATGAATAATGAAAGAAAAAGACAAAGAAAGGAGGAAAAAAACATGGACTTAGGTTTCTGCATTTAATCTGTAGGTTAATTCTACCACTATGATCAACTAATATGGAGGGGATTGGTCCCTTGGTATGCACCAAAATTAGAGATGCAAATAAATGCTCATTGGTTGCAACCAATACTAGAAAGCTAGATTAATACAATGATGAATACATAACAATACCGGAACATACTTTTATTTCCAATTGTTGTGATTCGCAAATACTTTTAAATTATAAACAAGTTCGCTAACTTTTTAATGCATTGACTAAAATGACTCTTAGTGTTCTTCCTTTTGCATTTGTTATTGAATTTTTGCTTTAATTTTTATTAAATATTCATAATATCTCCAGACAAC
>LBNU01022117.1:48602-68963 GCA_014162995.1 Artemisia annua | reverse complement strand
CAAAATTATTTTCTTTTATTTAGTATTTTTAATAATTATTAATAATTAAAATTAGTTTTTAAGTAATATTTAATATATAAAAAGTATAAAAAGGGTATAATTTAAGTTTTAAAATTTAGTTTAAAGTAATTTAGGATTTTAAAAATTAATTTTCACTTTTCTTAAAAATATTTTCCTTTTAGTTTAATTAAATTAGTTTTTAAGTAATATTAAATAAATAAAAAGTAAAATAAAAGTATTTTAAATAAAAGTAAAGTCTAAATTTACATTTTCTACCCTAGGAATTTAGAATTTACATTTAGGATTTAGGTTTTCCCTAGTTGACTTAGTTTTTCCCGAGAATAGCTTGGGAATTTAGGATACGATCCCGTTTTACGTTTAGGTTTTTATTTTCGTGTTTTACGTGTTTTTCCGTGCTTTCCGTGTTTATTTGTTTTTACGTGTTTTTATTTGTAGAAATTTAGGGTTACCTTAGCCTGCACGATTCAATTCTTGAATCACGAACACGAACCAACGAACCAAGTTTCAGCCTTCGTTGGGATTACGACCCGGGGATACATATTTACCGGTGCTATCCTCGGACTATATTTTGGTAGTATACATATACATACACCATATGTCGACCCATGATATGTTTTATATACCGACCCGTGTCTTTTATTTCTGTTCTGTAACGGTCGACCCCAAAACATGTTGCTGCTAGTCGACCCTTGATTTACGTCTTCTTATTCGACCTTAAACATGTTATGACCTGTCGCAATATCGACCTTGTGTAAACCAATCGACCCCAAATGGTTCCATGTGTATCGACTTATAAAAACTGTTCGGACCTTTGTCATTGTTACTTTTGGCATGTGACCATAATATATCGACCATATACAAACTTGTTCGACCCTTTTGACATGGTATAAAACTGATGTTAATTGTTACGTACGTGACTTGTAAAATTTTTAAAAAGGTCACGTTGGTTCTATTTAGTCAAGCCACCTTAATTTTTAAAGGGTTTCATGCATGCATGTATCTTAAATGTCTTTTGGTTCTGTTTTAAAATTTTGTTTCGAATTAAAGGAAAAAGAGAAAAGGGTTGCATTGGTTTTATTGGGTCTAATAAGCTTAGTTTGATTTTATTACTTGGTTTACTTGATAAGTATCAAACGGAAGTGTTTTATTTTATTTCAAAATGTCAAAGTGGTAGGTTTGTGTTACGTTTACAGTGTGGGATTAGAAAATTGTGTTGCCAATTTCAAATCGTTAGGGTGTGTTTGATTTTAATCTTGGGCCGAGCCCACTAAATAAATGAAGGGGTGTGTGTTAGTTTTGTATACTTTATTTTGTGTCAAATTTCATATATGTTGGTTACTTGCAAATATTAAATTTGTCGGACTAACTTGTGATATATCTAAACGTTGATTCGATAATCGTGGTATTTATTTTAAGTGAGACTTTAAAAAAAACCCTAAACCTAAATTGTATTTAATATGTTTTGTAACCCTAATTGACCATTTATGGCATTCATGATGTCTTAAAACCCTAGATATAATTATTAACGTTTTGAAACCTAATTACATTTAATACTAAATTGAAACCCTAAGTTGACTAAATGTAGAAATCTACTTAATATATTATGAACCCTAATCCGTGTAGATTTGCTGAAGATAACGCCACGTCCATTGATTTGTTTATTTCCGTTCAATTGAATTAAGGTACGGATGTTCAGTCTTACTTTTAGACATTCTTGCATGTGCATTTCGTATTGGTACGGATTTTCAGTATTCCTTTTAAAGATTCTTTCATTTGCATTTCGTATTGGTACGGATATTCAGTCTTACTTTCAGATATTATTTCATTTGCATTTCGTATTGGTACGGATATTCAGTCTTCCTTTTAAAGATTCTCTCATTTGCATTTCGTATTGGTACGGATATTCTTGTATACAATTTTCTGTACATCGTTATCGGTTGGTTCGTTTGTTTAATTATTCGTTTCTCATGATTCGTATTCATTGACTTTGATTCATTTACTTTGATCTGAACCATTGATATGACCCTTTTGTTATGATCCATTTGATATGATCCTTTTGTTATGATCTATCTGATATGACCCCTTTGTTATGACCCTTTGTTTCGTTGCTCAAAGTACAATCCCTAGTCATGAAGGTAACATGGCCATGTCATTGAGGCACCAATGGCATGACACTTTCTGTGGTGGTGTGATTGATCCACGGCGTTTCCCTTATCTGTATCTGTGGCCGTTATCTGAGTATGTATACTAGCCTCTAGCTAGTTTATGTGCTAATCTGTTTTGCAGGGGAGCGTATGGATGCATCCTAGGTAATGTGTAATGATATCTGGTGATTGGTAGGTGTGTGACCCTACACCCCATCACAATCTGGTACATTGGAGTCTACAGCTCCATGTACAATAAAGGAATTGACGGTATAATGTATTGTGAAATGAAATAATCGACTGAATGTTTTGGTACATGAGCAACTTCCGTTACTATCCCTTTTACCATCTCTATATTTTCCTTTGACTTTCATTCTCATATGACCCTTCATATTCTTTATGACATTGTATCTCAGCAGGTTCTCATTGGATTGTTTGTTTATTCGTTTATGTTCAGTTACCTTTTATTTGTTTATATCTATTCACTGAGCGTTAGCTCAGCCGCATTTTCTTTTCCCTGCGGCAGGTATCAAGCAGGAGGCTGGGATTGAGTGATGAGAGTAGGAGCTTTTAGTGGACCAACCCTACCTTAGTCTTCATGGATTATTTAGATTTTTGTTTGATTATTTCAGAGGTAAATTTGATTGTATTTGTTTTATTAGTCCTTTTAGTCTCAAGATTTGTAATTTATTGAGCTAAGTCTTCCACTCGCGCTTTATGTTCTGAAATGACACCATAATGTTACACTTTAGACCCTTATCCGGTTTGGGGTGTTACAGGTGAAAACCCTAAGGGTGTCCATCACCGGTGAAACCGAGTTACTAGATTGAACAACTCGTGCATCCCCATTCGAGATAAGTGTATCATCAGGAGTCAAATTTATGAGGTTCAAATCAGTTATGGGATCTGACGCGCCACAATTTATGCTTGCTATCTCTAAAATCATAACGGAACTCAAATAGCAAATAATAGCACAGTTGATCCAATTAACTTTAAAATGTAAACATAAAACTGGATTTACGAAACTAGCTAGTGATGTAATGGAGCTAGATTAAAGTGAAACTGATTAGCTTTGATTAATGCTCGCCAGTTCTAAAATCACATTTAAACTTATTTTGTCAAACATAATAATGCTATCATAATATGTAAACATGAAAATTTGAAGCTAGTTTTTATGTATTTATTTTCCTACTCAAATAATAGACAATCATACAATATGATCAACGAACAAATCAACTAGATATCATGTTACTGACGATTGTAATGAAATTTATTAGCGACACTTACGTTGGCCGGAAACGGAGAATGTGAATAGAGCTTATTGCAGAGTTGAGAGAAAATGGAATTGGAATGAAAGTTGTAAAATGATTCATTAAACTGAAAGGAAGTTGAGTCCAAAGTATTTATACTGTTACATTACTTATCTAACAAACTATGCTAAGCTATACACTGAACTACATTTATACAGTAAACTAACATAACAATAATTAGTATGACTGCATCTTCTTCAAGTAGCTTTGGTGTCTTGTACAATGTGGTGAGATGTATTGTTCTGCATCTTCATGTTGTACTCCATTGCTCTACTCACTTGATTGCTTCACTGCAGCATTCACTTTGGTATGTATACCATTATCCCCCTACAAGCAGGCAATTTGTAAGGATCACACATGCCAAGCTTGGACAAACAATGATTAAAAGGATAAGTGGTTAAGGCTTTTGTTAAGATGTCAGCAGTTTGGGCATTGGTAGGAACATAGGAGATAGAGATTTGTCCTACTTTTATCTTGTCTCTCACAAAGTGACAGTCTAGTTCTATATGTTTTGTTCTAGCATGTTGTATTGGATTTGAAGCAAGAGCAATAGTAGAGATGTTATCACATAAGATCCTGACTGGTGTAGGAATAGAAACCTTTAAGTCTTTGAGTAAAGAGCATAGCCAAGTGATATCACAAGAGCAGTCTGCAAGGGCCCTATACTCTGCCTCAGTAGAAGACCTGGACACAACAGGTTGCTTTTTGGATTGCCATGAGATCAAGCTATTGCTCAGAAAGATACCCAAACCTGAGATTGATCTTCTGGATAAAGGACAAGAAGCCCAATCACTATCACAATAAGCATGAAGAGTGAGAGGATTGGTTCTAGGAAAGTGTAAACTTTGTCCTGGGCTAAGCTTGATATATTTGATGACCCTTTGTAAAGCTTGTAAGTGAGATGTGTGAGGCTCATGAGAGAACTGGCTCAGTAGTTGGGCTGCAAAAGCAATGTCTCCAGAGATTGCTGGCTGTTGCATCATCCTAATAGTTATTGATATCAACCTTCACCTTCAAGCTTGTCAAATACTTGCAATGGTATTTGTATTCCTCTTCATACTTGCTCCTCAATACATTTCTTGCTAAGGTAATAATAGGTCTTATCCATTCTAGGATGTATCAAATACCTTGCAGGATTGATGTCCTCATGCTTCCTTCCAATGGAACCAATAACTGGTCCGCAAAGTACAATCCTCCATATTCATTCCTTTCCATTAGCTGGTCTAAACCATATAATCATTCTTCTTACATGTTCTACTAGTGGAACCCATATTTGATCTAGGAAATATAGTCCACCATCCTCCTTTCTCTCCATTTGTTGATCTAACCCACGCAGCATCTCATCCATAGCTTTCTCATCCTTGAGAGCTTCCTCTTGCTCTGCCAATATCTTACTCTTAATTCCTGACTGCAACATCATGCTCATAGCTCGCACACGTTTAAAGTTAGTCCTCTCCTTCCTACTTACGCATCAGCCACCACATTCGCTTTTTTCCAGGTTGATAGAGAATCTCACAATCATAGTCACTAAACAGTTCAATCCATCTTTTTTGGCGCATATATCAGCTCCTTCTAAGTAAAAATATGCTGAAGACTCTTATGATCAGTGTAAACAATACTCTTCGTACCATACAAATAATGTCTCCAATTCTTGAGAGCGAATACAACCGCACCAAGCTCTAGATCATGAGTGGTATAATTCTTTTCATGGATCTTGAGTAGTCGAGATGCATAGGCTATCACTTTCCCTCTCTGCTAATACACAACCAAAACTTTGATTCGACGCATCACAATACACCACAAAATCATCTGGTCCATCAGATAACGCCAGAACAGGTGCATTACACAAACTATCGTTTAATGACTGAAAAGCCATCTCTTACTCATCTCCCCAGACACATTTCTTATTCTCCTAAGTTAACATAGTGAGGGGTTTAGCAGTCTTCAAAAAAAATTCGCTATAAATCTTCTGTAGTACCCTGTTAATCCTAAGAAGGAGCGTATCTCAGATGGCGTCGTAGGAGCCTTCCAATTCTTGATCGCTACAATCTTACTAGGATCCACATGTACACCTTCACTATTCACCACATATCCAAGAAAATGCACCTCTTGTAATCAAAACTCACATTTTGAGAACTTGGTGTACAACTTCTCATTCTTCAACAAACCAAGTATCAACTTCAAATGTTCTCCATGCTCTTCCTTCGTCTTAGAATAGATTAAGGTATCGTCAATGAACGCAATCACGAACTTATCCAAATAGGGCTTACACACGCGATTCATCAAATCCATGAATACCGCGGGTGCATTTGTCAACCCAAATGGCATAACCGTGAACTCAAAGTGTCCATAACGAGTCCTAAAAGCTGTCTTGGGAATATCCTCCTCATACACTCTTAACTGATGATTACCAAAACGCAGATCTATCTTCGAGAAAAATTGAGAACCTTGTAACTGGTCAAAGAGATCATCAATGTTAGGAAGAGGATACTGATTCTTAACTGTTAACTTGTTCAACTCCCGATAGTCAATACTCATCCTGAACGAACCATCCTTCTCCTTAACAAACAACACAGGTGCTTCCCACGGGGAATAACTAGGTAGAATAAACCCCTTGTACTTGTAGTACATCGCCATTCTCTAAAAGGATACGAACCACCTTTTCATGGCATATTACTTCAGCCTTATGCCTAGCCAACCAATTCATCCCTATCACCACATCAAAACTTCCATGTCCAAAAAGGTATCAAATCAACCATAAAAGAAATACCCTCTAACACCATAGTACACCCATAAATAACTTTATCAACCTCTACTCCTCTACCGCAAGTTATTTCAATTACAATAATCATCAAGCGAACTTATACCAGTGAATACTCACGCAAATACATTGCAAACCAAGCGAAGAACGTAAAGACTCATTCGTACAACGGTCGAATTAAGATCATAGAAAAAAAACATCGATACTATCAGATCGCAAAACATGTCACGAAAACCAATTGGTGTGTAAATGAGGGATTAAATATCCGCACCAACTTATCACGAACCAATTGTACTCGAAGAATAATATAATATTCATTCGCAGAATAAATGTAAGGAATAACCAGAGAAACGAACCAATATCCAACAAAAACAAATCCGATTGACCAACACCTATCACGACGTCAAATAGAAAGAATATGGCATCTGTACCATCAGGGTACGAATAGGGATGCCAACCAGAGAATTAGGTATACAAACGGAGAGTCTAGCAAACGAATCAACTTAAATGTCACCACATTAGTACCAACTGATAATTGAGGTATCAGCATATGATAGGTAGGATGGAATCTTACCGCCTACACCTCAACATATAACTACTTCCCACACGGTTAAGAGAATACTTCTCTAACCATACCGCCATCATCAACATGATATCACATAACAACTACCACAACATATAACAACAAATATCAATCAAAGTAATCATGGTCACAAGTCCACATGTGTGATACCCTTATAATTATGTTCGCGACCATAGTTATAAGGCCTATTCCACGCGCATACTTACTTCCAAAACCACACATCTCAATGATAACTCACATATACCACATAGCACCTAATAAACATCACAATCCATGTTATCATACTTGCAAGTTCATTTGTGTTGTGACACATGTATAAGTATGTTGGCCACCATAATTATCTATGCCCCCTTTCACAAGTGTACTCCCTCCTATGACAACACTTCATGCAAACAATCATCTCAAATGGAACAATTCCAACAATCACGTAAACCCTATCATCAAAATCACTTGGATAAGATCGATCCAATACTCAAGAGTAATCGTGCTCCAACATGGCTCCAGACGGAAAAANATCATACTTGCAAGTCCACTTGTGTTGTGACGCATGTATAATTATGTTGGCCACCATAATTATCTATGCCCCCTTTCACAAGTGTACTCCCTCCTATGACAACACTTCATGCAAACAATCATCTCAAATGGAACAATTCCAACAATCACGTAAACCCTATCATCAAAATCACTTGGATAAGATCGATCCAATACTCAAGAGTAATCGTGCTCCAACATGGCTCCAGACGGAAAAAGACAATAAAAGAATTTAAAACATGATGCAAAACATAAGACGTCGCACAAAGGCTCAGTCTCTACCCTAGCACTTGCCCCTATCAATCAGTTGGGATTAAATCTACTCATCCTCGTAGACTCTAGATCCGAGTCCACCTCATACTCTTCCTCTTCACTTATCCATCCATTCTTGTTTCCCTTGATCTGTGGTAGTGGATGACCAGCAAAGCCATCACTGAGGTTTCTCTCTTCCTCCTCCACACGATCTACAAATGCATATAAATCTCGGGGTCTAGCCCAAACCACTCCCCCATCTTCTAGGAATTGGGGACACTTTCTAGAGTACTTAGTGGTGAAGCCTTCCTTATCGGCCACCTTCGTCTCGTACCTTTCTATCTCCTTTCCATTCGCATTCTCTAAGGTTAACTTTTCTTCAATTGCACATGGAAGCACGCTAGCCGGAACTAGGATCCTTCTGTTGCTCCGCTTCATCCTACCAACTCTCTTGCAACCCATAGCGACAACGGTGGTCCAACGAAACATCTTTCGCACAGGAAGTGCCATACTATAAATGACACACATGATACTAAGTACGGGGTTCGATAGACGTCCAAAACTCAATAAAACTTCTCATAAATCTAAGAAAATAATCATATAAAATACCATACTAACAATTAGGCCCTATACGCAACTATATGAGGGACACCTAGGTTATAGTCTAGGTTAAACCACCTAATTCTCTATAACTAAGGCTTTGATACCAATCTGTCACACCTCGCCAAGGCGGAAACGCGAGTGTGTAACTTCATGGAAATCATCAAAACACCTGGTGTCTATATAGAGAATAACTACATGTACTAAAATAGAGCAAAGTACAAACACAAAGTGTCGTAACAATACCCCAAGATAAAATAACCAACTCAAACCTTCAAAGGTATCTTCCACAAAGTAAAACAAGTTCATATCCAGACATATAGATAATTAAATCAGAATGCAACTAAAGTCTCTTCTAGTCGCTTCCATCTATCTTATCCTTAGAATGCTCAACTGAAAATGATGCTTAAAAACGTCAACATAATGTTGGTGAGATTCATAGGTTTAAGACTCACACACAATAGGCAACTGATTCACTGTGATTATAAAACATAGCTGGACAAATAATTATAGTTATCATACAAGCTACATGTATTCGCAAACCAACCATCACACAAAAGGCAATCATTGGACGGAATGTGCCCACCGATCCAAATTCACAACATCCGGGCCGGAACGTGACCTCCGCTCCAAATAATTGGTAATTAATACCCTCCGATCGGATCGGACCACACAGAATAATAGTGAGTAGGAGTACTACTCTCCAATCACTTGTACAAAAACTAGAATTGGCTACACCTAATAAGTGTGACGATATACATATAGTCACACATGATTTTTCGAGTGTGTGTGACTAAAGGTCGCGTGACCATAGGGTACCTATGGTCACATGTTCGAAATCTTTTTAGTCTCTATTACAAAACAGCAACCAAAACCTAAATATGTGTGACTAATTAGGTACAAATTTCGTCGGATTAATCAGTATTAGTGACCGTAAACACTGTATAGTCACACAAAACATTTTTTTTAATATATTTAGTCACATACAATTAATCATAAAGTGACCAAAAGTGTGAATAAGTATGACCGTATGGTGTTTAAAGTGAAGAAATATGTGTTTTGTGTGACTATTGATCATCCAATGGCCACATGAATTGTATGTTTGTGTGGCCTTTTGTAACATTTAGTCACACAAATCATGTTTCTTTTGGGTATTTAATCACATACAATTAAGTATAAAGTGACCAAAAGTGTGTATAAGTGTGACCATATGGTGATTAAAGTGAAGAAATGTGTGTTTTGTGTGACTATTGATCATCCAATGGCCACATGAATCTTATGTTTGTGTGACCTTTTGTAACGTTTTGTCACACAAATCATGTTTCTTTTGGGTATTTAGTCACATACAATTAAGCATAAAGTGGCTAAAAGTGTGAATATGTGTGACCATATGGTGTTTCAAGTGCAGAAATGTGTGTTTTGTGTGACTATTGATCATCCAGGCCCAATAATTATATGTTGAGTCCTTGTTACATTTAGTCACACACATACATGTTTTTTGGGTACTTCAGACACACAATAAGCCATAAGTCAAAAGGAAAAGGTGACCATAGGTGTTTAGAGTGAAGAAAGTGTTTGTGTGACTATTGATAATCAACTGGCCACCATGAATCTATTTTGGTGGGCCTTTTGTAACCATTTATCAAAAAACATGTTCTTTGGTTTTAGACACATAAATGTAGGCCAAAAGTGTGAAAAATGTGTGACCATATGATGTTCAAGAGTAGAAATGTGTTGTTTGTGGGCATTGATCATCTAATGGCACATAATTATATTGTGGCCTTTTGTAACATTTAGTCCCACACAAAGCATGTTTTTTTGTAATTTGTCCACATACAATTAAGGCAAAAAAGTTGCCAAAAGTGTGAATACAGTGTGACCATGATGGTTTAAAGTGAAGAAATGTGTATTTTGTGTGGCTATGATAGGCAATGGCACATGAATATTGTATGTTTTGTTGCCTTTTTAACATTGGCAACAAAGCATTTTGCTTTGGGTATTGTAGTCCATGCAATTAAGCCGTAAAGTGGCAAAAATGTAAATAGAGTACCATATTCTGTTTCAAGTAAGAAACTGCGTGTTTGGTGACATGTTCATCCAATGGTCACAATGATTTTTTGTTTGTGTAGCCTTTTGAATATTTAAGTCACACAACGAATTAAGCAAATAAGTGACAAAAGGCATGAATGCACATTATAGCACTTTTGATCACTATTTGCTTAATGTTGTGTACTAAATATTACAAAAGGCTACCAAACAAAAAAGTTCATGGACCATTGATGAACAATAGTCACACAAACACGCTTTCTTCATTGAAACAGAATATGGTCACTCTTTATTACATTTTTGGCCACTTTACCTATGTCATGGCAAATACCCAAAAGCAAAATGCTTTGTGTGACCAAATGTTACAAAAGGCCACACAAACATACAATTCATGTGGCCATTGGATGATCAATAGCCACAAAAATACACATTTCTTCACTTTAAACACCATATGGTCACACTTATTCACACTTTTGGCAACTTTTTGCTTAATTGTATGTGACTAAATACCAAAAAAAACATGCTTTGTGTGACTAAATGTTACAAAAGGCCACACAAATATAAGATTCATGTGGCCATTAGATGATCAATAGTCACACAAAACACACATTTCTACTCTTGAAACATCATATGGTCACACTTATTCACACTTTTGGCCACTTTATGTGTGACTCAATAGGTACAAATTTCGTTAAAGCTGGTGCTCGGTTACTCCATGCGTAAATTGTTTTTTTGTTAGATTTTCAATGGGGCCGGACCATACTAATAAAATAAAGAAGGTGAAATTGTTGGTTCTAAACTGTTCTGAAGCCCGTTAATATATAATAAAGGTCACGTTTGTTTTTTATTTCTATATTTTATTTTATTATTTTTTTTTAACTGGGCCGAATCTATAAATAAAAAGTGAATCTGTTTTGCAAATTTTAGAGGATTATGTTGGTTTAATTGAGTTATTATTTGGGTTAGGTCCACAAAATAAATGGGTTGTGTTTGTTAAACTTACTTATTAGTATGTAATAAATATTTTCGGTTATTAAAATATCGGACTAACGTGATCTATATTATTTGGACATAATAATAATTGGTACGTTTCGGTTAAATAAACTTAAAGACATTGAATGTAATTGAAACCCTAAACCTAATTGTATTTATGATGTCTTAAAACCCTAGACATAATTATTAACGTTTTGAAACCTAAATGACTTAAATGATAAACCTTAGTGACTAAATATAGAAACTTACTAAATATGTGATGAACCCTAATCCGTGTAGATTCGTTGAAGAAAACGTAACGTCCCTTGATTCGTTTGCTTTTCGATTGTTGCATTAAGGTACGGATATTCTACTCTTCCTCAGTAAGGGTTCTGATTCTATGTACTATTGTTATTGTTTGTTTTGTATCGGTACGGATATTCAGTCTTACTTTTAGACGTTATTTCATTTGCATTTCGTATTGGTACGGATATTCAGTCTTACTTTTAGACATTATTTCATTTTCATTTCGTATTGGTACGGATATTTTGGATACCCATTTCTATTTACATCGTTATCGCTTGGTTCGTTTGTTTGATTACTCGTCTCGCATGATTCATATTCATTGATTTTGATTCGTTTACTTTGATATGAACCCTTAGTCTGAACCATTTATATGATCCTTTTGTTATGATCCATTTGATATGATCCTTTTGCTATGATCCATCTGATATGACCCCTTTGTTATGACCCTTTGTTTCGATCCATTTGATTTGACCCATTGCTCAAGGTACTATCCCTAGCCATGGAGGTAACATGGCCATGTCATTGAGGCACCAATGGCATGACACTTTCTGTGGAGGTGTGATTGATCCACGACGTTTCCCTTATCTGTATCTGTGGCCGTTATCTGGGTATGTATGCTAGCCTTGAGCTAGGGTATGTGCTAATCTGTTTTGCAGGGAAGCGTATGGATACATCCTAGGCATAATGTTCTGTTCTGAAATGATTAGTGATTGGTTGTGCATGCCATGCACCCCATTTCACTTCTGGGAGCTAGCTACTCCATTTGGTACTTGAGAGGTCTCCCCTCCTGGTACAACTTATGAATAAAGGAATTGACGGTATAATGATTTGTGAAATGAAATGTTTGATTGATTGTTTTGGTACTTGAGCAACTTCCGTTAATGTCCCTTTTACTACTTCTGGATTATTCTTTGATTGCCATTCCCATATGACCCTTCACGTTCTTTATGACATTGTTTCTCAGAAGGTTCACATTGGATTGTTTATTTATTCGTTTATATTCAATTATCTTTCATATGTTTATATCTGTTCACTGAGCGTTAGCTCAGCCGCATTTTCCTTTCCCTGCGGCAGGTATCAAGTTGGAGGCTGGAATTGAGTGATGAGAGTAGGAGCTTTTTAGTGGACCAACCCTAGCTTAGTATTCATGGATTTATTTCAGATTTATGTTTAATTATTTCATTTCCTTTAGAAGTTGATTTTGATTGTATATGTTCATTAGTCCTTTTAGTCTCAAGATTTGTAATTTATTTAGCTAAGTCTTCTGCTCGCGCTTTATGTTCTGAAATGAAACCATAATGTTACACTTTAGACCCTTATCCGGTTTGGGGTGTTACAGTTATAATGATTTTGGCCTAGGAAGCAAATAAGGATGATGATGGTGATTAATGGTAACTTAGCTTGGAGCTAAGGTAAGTAACTTGGTTACTATATGCTCTATATGAAAGTTATTATGCTATTTGATTAAGAATGAAAGTGTTAAGATTGGTTATAGTTGCTTAGAATGTGTGACGAATTAAGATACTTGATTAGTTGGACGTTATAGAACTAGCTTTTGATTATGGAAGGACTAAGGCATCTATTAATGCCTTTATATGTTATATGTTATATTATATATGATTGTTATAGTGTTCATATGCGAGAATGAATGGTTTAGTGATGGATTAGTGGTTATACGTTCATATTGCTAATATGATGATTGTCGTGTTAATCATATATTAAGCAGTTACTTACTAAGCGTTTTCGTTTACCGTTATAGTGTTGCTAATGTTTTGTAGGTCCTTGAAGAAGGTAAAGCAAATGGTTATAGACTAGGATTGGAAGCAAGGAATGGAAGTGTATTGGTTGTGCATAAGATTTTATTCATAGATACCGAACTCAAAGTCAATGTTGAACCCCCAACCGTCGTAATGATTTGCTAAAGGTTTTTATTAAGTGTCATAGTAATCGTAAATGTCAAAATTAGAGTATGCCAAGGTTTTTATTATAGTAATGGGTTAAAGTTTATATAAACTGATCAAAATGGGTGTTTTGGCAAAGATACCCGTATGGTTGTAAAGTACGCTTCCATGGATCATTGAGACTACGAGTGTTACGAAAATGGAGTGTTATGTTTTGTAAATGATTTCTGGAAGTTTTCATGCGGTGTCGTGTGTAGGTTGTTAGTTTTTCGGAAAATGTGCAAAAATTATTCCCTGAGCATATATCTTAAGATCTATGTTTTCTAGGATTGAGCACAGATCTATGCTCAGACCAGAAAGTTGATTTCAAAGAGTTCTTCCCTGAGAATAGACCTTAAGATCTATGCTCAGACCAGGATTTTGAGGTTTGGATTTTTGTCGTTTTTTTATTTTGTATAAAACAAAACCAAAAGTCGATAGAAGTCGTGCCACCCGTTGTTTTAAAGTTCTTTGAGTCTACTTTCATTTAAAAATAGTCTCAAGGGTTGGTTTGTAATAGATTTTTATCAATTTTTTCAAGAGTAACAGAAAGTCCATTATAATCTTGTCATTTTCGCAAAAAAATTTTAATTCTTGGTCAAATCTGGCACGGGGCGTAAAAAATAACTTTCAAGTCTGGACTTTGGAGGATTAGAGTTGTATATTAGATAAACCCTAGTGCTTATATAACCTCATAATCCCAGTAGGCTTAAGACACATAACAATGACCATTATCTCTAATATCCCTTTTTCAATACACAAACACTAATCATTTGCGTATCCAATCATTTGTGGTTTTTTTTTTGAAGTTTTTAACTGTAATTGTTTCATTGGAAATCATTGAGTCAAGACTTATTTATATTGTTCTTGTTCTTCTGGATCATCTGATCTGATTAAGAGTGTTGGCTAATCTATGATATTCTTTATGCACTTTCTCTTATGTAATTCCTATAAAAGGCGTGTTTATGGTTAAATAATAAACATCCATCTTTTATAAAAACTTTCTCTGCTATATTAATATCCACCAATTATGAGTTTTTAAATAATATTAAAGTAGATGTTATCGTTGCTAATCACGTTAGTATCAAAGTACGTGAAATTAACCATGTTATGAATTTTAAAATATATTATTATTCTTTCAATTCTTCATACAACCAATAAAAATAATTGTTCAAATGTACACGGTCTTGTAATTCAACACGCATGTTAGGTAATGTGTACCCACCTCCGAATCGAACAAAGTAAAGCATTTACCGTTTTGTATTAATGAAAAATAAGAACATTTACAGATGGTCGGTGTCCCTAGTAATTGCTAGGTTGACCGCGAGTATCAAGCTACATGCTGAGGTGATACTACAACTTGTGGCACTGGACTTCCCGCATTCTCATTTTCCAATCCTTCACTTGTTCTTTGCACTATGTATGGATTCCCATTTTCTATTTCACCACAAAGCGCATTTGATTAGTATCATTCAGATGAGTAATAATAACATAAATTGACAAACAACTGTTGCTATTTAACTATATGGGCGAGACATGATTTAGCTTTGCATCTAAGCGCATGTTAAAGTGTGGCTTGCTTTACACTGACATATAATTTATTTATTTTAACCATTTAATGATTTGTGTGTATCATCCTTGCGCAGGGGTCATGCTAATCTTGTTTGTATCGTTCTAATTTTTATCGGATGTTTCAGAACGGACAAAATAAAATAAAAAAAAAATGATAATGTAAAGCTCAAACTCGTGATCTACCCATTGATTGTGACCCAATGTATGTGTGTGTCTATATATGTGTGTGTGGTGAGAAGAAAACTAAAATGAGAAAAATAAGAAGAATTTTTAGCCAAACATTTTAAATAAGAGAGAGAATTTTAAGGAGAGATATATCTATTTTTGAATGTGCATTTGAAATATATGGTTGTGGTTTCTTTTCACCATTCTCATTTTAATTTTTCTTCTCATTTGATCCTAACATTGCAATTTAGCATGTATAGAAGGGTGAAAAGGGGTTTGTTGTCCATATAAGGGACATCTAACCTCTAGTTACAACAGTAGCTGGCATATTGATGTTGGCCGCTCTTTTTTTCTTGCGTAAAACGATAAAAACACCAGCTGCAACCCAGAAAAGAACGAACACCGGGATAGCGATCCCGAGTATTATAGGTAGTATACTACTTTTCTTCTTCCCCCGAGTGCTCGAGCAGGAGTTACCAGATGTGCACAAAGAAGGATTTCCGTTAACACTAATAATTACATAAAAAGTAAAAAAATTATTAGATACTAAAAAGAAATGTAATTTTCCAGAAATTGCAGAATTTTTCGGTCTAAAAAATTTAACAAACTAGTGTATAACGAAGTAGTAAATGATTCAGAACAAACAATAACAGCCAGGGACGGAGCCAGGGGGTTCCCGCGGGTGCACGGGCACCCCATTGATTTTTTCGATATAGTGTTAATTTTTGAAAAAAACATCAATTTTTCCTAAAGTCATCTTAAATCCACCCGGTCCATCAAAATGTGTTTCTAGTATTACTATTTAATTTTTTTGTGCACCCGGTCATATTTGGTTCTGGCTCCGTCCCTGATAACAACTATAGATCATCCATTACAAACCATGTATATTAGGATGCTAATGAAATCGGTTTCGTTAAAAAAAATTTATAATCAAGAACCAACTTACTTTAGATTCAGTTTTTTGTTCGTTGATAATGAAGTGGGAAGAGGTCCGCTAAACTGGTTGTCCGCCAAATTTCTACAAAATAGGAGACAGTATCATGAATTTAGGATCATATTATCCATTAATTAAAACATTCATGGTATGCACCAAATTAAATTTATCGTTAAGATCGAATTCAAAAATAATCTTGAATAATAGTATATAGCAATAATATTAAGCATACACTTGATAATAAGACGTAGTATACTTACAATCGTTGTAAATTTGGCATGGTACCGAGGAAGCTAGGAATTGCTCCACTCAAGCTGTTATTGTGCAGATCACTAGAATAAAACACGAAAATTTTAAAATAACACGGTAAACTTTGATTAGAAGTTGTTAATTAAAAGGGCAAAAACATTTATATATTCTTTGGATCGCATGTTAACAAGTTCTCTTTAAAATTTTGAGTTCCATCTCTTTGCTGTGAAAGATGCCCTGTTTCTCTCCATAAATGTTCTTTCGTGCCAGTTGAGAGAAAAGGACTAGTTAAACTTACATTATCAATAAAGCATCCATGGAGCTAATGTCTGGAAGTGAACCCGAAAGATCAAAGCTAGCAAGATTCCTGCAAAATTTACATTTCGACATAATCTAAAAGCTAGATACTTTCTGTGTGATATAAATATTAAAAAGCCCTTTGACATAAAAAAGCAAAGTTAGATATTTTACAATGAGGTTACACGAGGCGTAGCATCGTTGCTGCAGTTGAGCCAATCCCACGAGTAGGGTGCTGGTAGGCAGGGGTCGCCGCTCCATCCTCCTAACACATCGAATGTGCTTTGTAGCAAAGATAAAGCTTTGACTTTGGTTTTCATATACGAAATTAAATCAGAGAACACATTAAAACTTGGGTTATGGTGTTAAAAAATAAATAAATAAATAAATAAATAAATAAAAACACCCTTAAAACATGTCAACTTTAATAATTCAAAGAAGAATGCACCAACCATCAATGGTGTTGGTACCATCAGTTAAAACAGCGCTAATCTGAAACACCTCCATGGCATTTATGATGGGTGGGAGATCAGAATTATCATAAGCACCCAAATAAATGTCCGTCATGGAATTGACTGAGTAATTATAAAAGCTTTGTACGATCACACTCCCGTAAGGTGGTGAAATTGGTGTGGATGACGGCAACCAATCACTTGGCGCTGTGGAGTTTTTTCCATAAACCCTAAATGACCTCTTCAGTATAGTACCAAGGGATGTAACTTCGGAGAAGTACATGTTTGCATAGATTGGAGTATCCAAGGGATTAACTGTGCCCAAGAACAAACCAACGGTTGTGCCTACACCTGTCATTGCGTTGTCAAAAATTCCTGAAGGTGGTTTATTAGGTGTTTTTGTCGTGTCAACAGGAGATGCACTGTTTTTGACCCTACTCACTATATCAGCGGGGTATTTCCATATTCGGTCATACATATCATTCGGGTACCTGAAATATTAACGTTGTTATAAATCGATAGGCATGGAAATTTTTATCACTTTAGTATTTTTGTGTAGCATAGTATACCTTAAGCCTTGACTTGCACCAAAAGAAACCCTACGTAACAAGATCAAAGCCCGACTCTCGTCGACTTCTCTATACATATCTGAGTCAAGCTTACGAACTTCAAGGGATGATATGAATGGGAATTGACCTGGCCTTGTTTGAGCCACACACACGCTAACGAAATCGTGTTTCGAAACATATGTTATTTCGTACCTGATTACGTCAGTCATGGTAGTCTCAACCGTCTCCCAGAAGTTTCCATCAAAATGGAGATTGAACTCTGGAGGATTTGATAGTCCGTCATAATTTCCGTAGTAAAAACTAGCCCGAACTAGGACTTTATCACCCTTTGTAACTGGGATAGAATAACAATTCTTTTTTCGCCTAGTGAAAACCCTTAGGGTGTCTAAAACCTTAGATACCGAGTTAATAGATGGAACCTTTCGAGCATCACCATTTGAGACCAGAGTATCATCTGGATTCCACGTTATTAAGTTAAGATCAGTCACGACGTCTGATGCACCACAATTTATACTCGCAATAACTATAATCATAAGGAAACTCATTAGAGGTTTCTGATATAAAATATTAACATGAAACAGAATATGTAGAACTAGCTATTACAGATTGGAAACTCGCACATACATGGTGGTTTGCATGTATTTTTGTTTCTAGTCAAATTGATAAACTTAATACATGATGGGCGAATAAAATATCAAACCGTAATTACAAAAGTTATAAGATATTTACAAAATGCTTACACTGGCCAGAAGCAGATAATGCGAATAGAGCTAAGAGAAGAACTGGCAGCAACTTAGAATGAACGGACATTGTGATAAAAGATGTGACCAGTGAGTTAAAAGCTTGATTTCTGGGGTTTATATAGCCGATCCTATATGTTGACTTCGAAATGAGAAGACTTTTGAGGGTTGTAGTTGTCGAATCATGAATTACGCATACCAAAATTTATACACGATTCAATTTAATATAAGTCAATAACCTATAAATTAATTCCTTTTTGTGGTTGTCATTGATTCCTTATTTGTCAACTTACAATTTATTTGTTGCATGTACGCTGCATTTCCTAGAGTAGTATACATCACAAGAAGATAAATGACATTTACTGAAGACTAGCACCCAAACAATCAGTAAAATGACTTCTTTAACATTTTTTCAACTGAAACAAGGGGTAGCTAGGCATCCCTTATTAGTAATTGAGTTATTAAAAAAAAAAAAAGAAAGAAAAAAAAGCAGTTTAAATAAATGAAAAATGTTAAGAGAATCAAGTGAAGTGGCTTGAGCTAAAATTAAAAAAAGGTGCACATCATGTCACCTAGTGTTTCTTCCTTTCATTTCCCTCACTCATACATCAATTAAATTTAAAAAGCAAAACTTCTCCTCTTTGGTGCAACCCACTGGCGGGTTGGAGGGGGCGGTGTGTTATGGCTTTGGCTCAAGCCAATTCTTTGCCATGTCTAAATTATATAGAGCCGAGCAAATGTGACTGCACCCGGCCAATGCTCTAAGGTATGTTTAATAACATACACTTCAATTGCACTGCACATTTCATCCAAATAAAGAAAATAAAAATGTAGATGTTATCTATCTGCGATTCTTCCCACCAGACGATCTTCACTGTCTATGGCTAACCCTTGTATTGCCAGCCAGACTTCTGATTTCCTCGTAGCGTATCAGGTTTTCAAAATCGAGTTTACGTTTCCGTGTGTCAAAATCTATTTCACATATTCGTGTAGTTCAATCATGATACGTTTGAAATCATTTACACCAAATTTTGATTTCACTTGTCCCGGTATTATATTCCTTGATGTTGAAAAAGATCCTTTTGATTTTCATTCACAAAGTACATACATATTTCAAAATTTTGCTTGAGTACGTAGTTGTTCGGTGATTTCTTTATCGAAATTTAAAAGGTTGATTCTAAGGTTTATATGGCCGATCATATTGGTTGACATTAAAATGAGAAGACTTTTGAGCGTCGTGGTTGTCAACTCCAGAATAATACATTCGATCTAGTATCATCTGTAATACGATTTATTTGGATACAAGTGTTAATAAAAAAAATGCAGATTCTTTAATTGTCAATTAACAATTCTATTTGTAATCCATTGCATTCCCTACAATAGAACGGTACTACAAGATAAATGTCATTTACTACAAAGACTTTTGACAAGGTAAAACATCTTTTTAACATTTTCTGATTGGGAAACAAGAAGTAGGCACACCTTAAATGACCTTTTTTTAGATTGAATTCAATTTACCTGTCGGTACGACATTATTAAATAGATGGATTAAGAAATTGAGTTTTAGGCAGATCGTTGATCTCTTTGTCGAAAATGTGCTAGTCTATTGAAATCACCTCTATTTTAACCTAGTAAGATAGAATCTGTGCTAAGATAGAAAGAATGACCGGATCGGATTGTGATGCCAAGTATTGCAGGTTGCATAAGCCTTGTTTGGAAGTACCAAGGAACATGTCCATAGACTTTGACTTGATCGTGTTTTGTGATATAAAATGCAAATTAATCTTTAAATAAGAGTATTACAAGTGGCATGCTGCTTTCTACGATATATATGAACAGTATATCCCGGAAAGATGTAATAAAATTCCATATCTAGATAGTGGAAAATGGCAATAACCATTTTTCAACCTTTTTTTT
>LBNU01022117.1:26594-48232 GCA_014162995.1 Artemisia annua | reverse complement strand
TGTACTTATTTCTTATAGTTTGATAATTTAGCTCTATTTGGCAGGATTTTATACTTGAAGGGCTGAAGTGGAACTTGGCACTATATAAGCTCAAGACCCCAGCTTCTCTCTCATGATTCGTCTTCTCAATCACAAATTAGGGTTTACTTTTCTCTCTCAATATTGTTCTTAGTCTGGTATTCATCTTGTGATCATCTTGATCATTGTCTTAGTTTCTGAGTGTTGTAGTGAGGTATATTGTATTTGATTCTTGTAGTGAGATAAGTTGGATTCTTCTGAAGGGGACAACTTCCTTTCTTTTGTATTCTGTTTGGTGAGCACACAGTTGTGGACTCATCTTCTTGTATTGTTCGTTAATAAAATTATTCACCAAGGGGTGGTTGGCTGGGTGAGATCTTGTGTTGTGGTTGTGATTTTTGATAGATCTCATAGTTTTCACATGGTATCAGAGACACGGCTTTGATCTCCGTTGGTTCTTGATATTAGGGTTTCTGGGGTTTGATCTCTATTTTTGGGGGTTTCTTGTTTGGAGAGCAATTGGGCTCGATTAAGGCTGTTTTCTTAACGGCCATGGTGTTAATCGTTGGTTTGTGGTGATTCTTGGATTTGTCAGTTAGGGTTTCTTGAAACCCTAATTTGTCAATTTAGGGATCTTGATTCTGGAGGTTCTTGTGGTGATATTGGGGTTCATTCTTGGTTACTAACACTCTTGACTAAATGAATCAAGGGTGTTGGTGATCTGTTCATTCCGCTGCGTATCTTCTTTATCACTGTAAGGTTGTTTCTCTCTTTTAATTCTCTGGGTACTTTAGTTTGTCGCACTGCAAACTCTGTGGGTAACATCTTGACCTGCTTCCTTGAGAAGTACGGAAAACTGCTCTTCCCACAGATAGGTGTGAGACGTGGTATCTCAGTAGAATTGGGTGTGAGTTATAGTATAGTTTTTAGTATTAGTTGTAGTTTTTTGTTATTGTTTAGATTGGTGGAGAGTAGGTTCAGGGATTGTTGGAGTTTTTGGTATGTTATTTGTTTGGTATATCTGTTTCTTTGTTTGTTTATTGTTTCTTGTCTGGTTTATTTGCTTGATTGTTTCTTTTGTTCTTGCTATCATGACTGAGGTTCTTATTAGTAGTTTGGATGCTGGTAATCCTTTGTATTTACATGTTAATGATAACTGTAGCCCCCGCACTTTTTCCCAATGATTATAGCATTGTAAACTAGAATCGTTAAAATTTTTTTATGACATACCAAACTAATTTGGATTACATATCTAGTTAACCTTTTTTTTTGAGAGTTATTTATTTCGTATATAAATGTATATATATGTATACATATGCATTCACACATCTACAAATTTCTAAACAACAACCGACGGGATTTGTTTTAGCTAACCCTGTTTCGAATAGCTCACTTGTGTACCAACTCGATTCACATCAAAATCTTTTGGGCCTTAACGGACCAAACAAGCTACCCGATTGTCATTTTTTTTATTTGGGCCGAATGTCTCCACATTTTGGGCCGGGAATTCACGAATCATGTATAAAATCTTTTCTTTTCTTTTTTTTTTTTCTTTGGTGCGTATGGCTATACACTAAACAACACAAGGATTGCAAAGGCTTAACAATATAGATACAACAACTTAACATAGTAAACTCATCCTAAGAAGGTATGGCTACCAAGAAAGTAAATCAAACAAGTCAAGTCCCATTCTCTTCCTATGGGTTGCGTATGAGAAGAAACCAAGCACACAAGCCACCCTAATCCTACTCCTAAAATCATTAAACAAGTCTCTACACCATACCTTGACCACTTAGACTTCAAGATACAATGGATAATGTGTCTCTTGCCCTCCTACCGGTCCCTATGTTTCGGCTGGGAACACAAAGCATGCCGACCCAACACAATTCCCATCTCCTTTTGTTGAAAACTATGAAGCATGCTTGTAATAAAAATATACATACTACCATACTCATTTTACTTATTTATGTGACCCCCTCCTCACACTTTGTACTCACCAACTCAACCTCACATTTACCCACTCAAACAACAAACACTCATTCATCTTGTTACTGTGACGAGTGAGAAGCAAGAAGGAAAGGAAGTCGGTCCAAGTCTTAAGCTCCTAGAGTCGAGAAGTCGTTTAGAGTAAGCTTAAGGAGTTGGTCACGTTGGAAGCTTGGTTAGGCTCGGATTCTCCTTGTTCTCGTTCGTGTCCTCCTACGTACCTCACCACCACTTTTGGTGTTGTAAGTCGAACCATTTCCTTTCTTGTTATTATTCCATAATACTTTCGAATTCATGCACGACATGTTAACGTTAAAACGCAAAACTATACTTAACATCAATATCGTAAACACACAACACACCTTAGGAAAGGCCCTTGTATCTTCATTTTATACGTATAGCATGTATATATTTTTCGACTACTTGAATCCTTACCATAAGCTAAACCAAAATAACGAAACATGCAAGACTTATAACACATAATGCTAGCCTAACTCGACCCAATCCTAGGCTTGCTCGACTGTTTCTTCAAAACTCTTTAAAAACCGAATTGGGCCCAAACTGGGCTAACGAGCCCAACTCTTTCTTAAAAGGATTTTCGGTTTAAAATCAAAAAGATTTTCGAAATGTTTTTAATTTATAAAAACTGACTTTTATAAAATATCATAAGATAAAGTAATGGTAACTTTTTATAAAAATACAAGTTAACTTTTCAAGACTTAACTTTGGACTAAATTTGCAAAATGTATCGTTGAGGGATGTAAAGTGTAAAGATTGCCAAACTAGTGTACCGAAACTGAAAATGATATTTTTGAATAAAGTTAAAGGGTAGAAACTGTAATTTCTTGAAAGTTAAGGTAAAAAGTGTAAAAGTAAGGTTTTGGATTAAAAAGATAATTATTTTAAATAAAAGGGTATAAAGTGTAACTTTTACAAAATAATGGGTAAAAACTTGACATAAATATATATATATATATATTTTTATTTATTTATTTTCGACAATTATTAAATTTTATTTTTATACCGTATACTTATATCATAAATGTTTAATGATAAATAATTTTTACTAACACTATAATAATATATGAATAAACCTTAATCGATAAGATATTTGGTACACATAATAGCAATAACTAAAAACAGGATATTTTGGTAACTTCAAACATTTAAAACATACCCATCCGACGCAATCACACTCGAAGATTCCTACACACGTCACTACACACATTGAGCCCTAAAACCAACGAATCTAAACTTATCATATTACTCTAGGTCGCAAGTCGGAGCTATTCGTTTACAACACTTGATCACTATTTGACTACTGTACCACTAAGGTGAGTTCATAGTCCCACATTTACTATGTTTTCAAATCCCGTGGGGAGATACATGCTATAAAACTGAACACAAGTATTTTCCTGTATGCTATCCTGATTGATATTGCCTAAGTTACCACCCTTGCCAAAAGTCCCTCATATCATGAACCATTAATCACTTGCGAGTGAACGCGAATATAGTGAATAGATCTATTGGCAGTTGACGCCCCATTTGAAGTTAGCCTGAAATGGTAACCAAATGCACTTTGTTCGAATATAAATAGGAAGTTGGCAAACTCCTACGACGAGGGCACTATCACCTACATCATTTCATGATGTGGCTGTTTATATCATTTATGATTATCACTCTATGTTAAGGTTTGCGTGTCATGAGGCTTAGGACAATATCGTACACTTCGATGCTATGATTTTATCACTACTTGACTTGTGTTCAAACTATTATAATCTAAACGCTGTGAATTCACTCAACCTTTGTGTTGACTTTTTAGCATGTTTTATCTCAGGAAACTAAACAGCTTTATGGCACGGAGTGGAGCAGGGCATTCTTTTGATTATCAATCCAATGATGTTATCATTCTTTTGAAAACAATTTCTTGATGTATTACTAAAACTTATTGGGATCTGAAATGTTTGTTTTGAATTATGAATATGAATGATAACAAAGCTTCCAAAACAACTCTTTCAAGTTGTTTTCTATGACTATGACTACGATACTATGATGTAATACCCCGATTATACTTCCGCTGCTTAATTTCGATTATCGGGGTGTTACAATAACTCTAATGTGGCTTTGATTAGTATTAAGTTGACTAGTTCTGAGAATTATAAAATGTGGTCTACTGCTATGAAAATTGCTCTTAAGGGTAAAAATAAAGTGGGATTTGTTGATGGTTCTTGTGTTAAACCTGTCACCAGTGTTCCTCTTTCTCAGCAATGGGAAAGGTGCAATGCTGTTGTGTTAGGATGGATTCTTGGATCTCTATCCCAAGAGTTATGCCTAGGGCAAGTCTTTTCTGAGATTGCTTCTGAGGTTTGGGATGAGTTAAAAGAAACCTATGACAAGATGGATGGTTCTGTTATTTTTAATCTTGCACATAAGATACATGAGTTAAAACAAGGTGAATATTGTTTGTTCCTGAATATTATCACAAACTTAACTCCCTTTGGAGAGAGTTGGATATCTTGACCTTATTGCCTGCTTGTACTTGTGCTGCTCAAGAGGATACTCTTAAGCACAATCAACTTGTTAGACTTATGCAGTTTCTTATGGGATTAAATGATGTGTATCAAAATGTTAGGAGTAATTTGCTTACTAGAGATCCTTTGCCTAATGTCAAGGATGCTTTTGATGTGGTTTCTAGAGAGGAGTCTCATAAGGGTCATTCTTCTGGGTCTTTGTCTGCTAAAAGTGTGCCTGCTACTTTTACTGTTAAGACTAATGCTAATAATAGTAATAATTCTAATACTTACTTTAATAGTAATAACAAAAAGGGCAACACTACTTCTAATAACAATAACAATAGAGGTCCTAATCCCAATTTGCTCTGTAAACACTGTGGTTTGATTGGTCACACTATTGATAGATGTTTTGAGCTAAATGGATATCCCCTGGTTTTAAAAGGAATCCTAATTGACTAGACAAACTGGTGCTAATAATTCTAATAAGAAGTTTAATGCTAATTGTGAGTTAAATCAAAATTTGCCATCTACTTCGTCTGGTTCTTTGTCTTGTTCTTTCACCAATGAGCAGATGGTGAAACTTCTGAGTTTGATTAATGAGAAGCCTGTTGTGGGTGCTTCTGCTAATATGGCAGGTATTAAACCAAGTTTTTATAATCACAACGTGTTTTTCAATTTGAATTTTGAAAAATTTTTCTGTGCTAAAACTGGTTTTTCTGGGTATAATGTCACTTTAGGATGGATTATTGATAGTGGGGCTTATCAACATATGACTGATTCTACTAAAAATATGTTTAATGTGATTGATGTGTCTAGTCTTATGTTAACTGTTGGTCACCCTAATGGAACCATGGCCAAGGTTGTTGCTGTTGGTAATCTTAAGTTGACTAATAATGTTATGTTGTTTGATGTTCTTGTTGTGCCTGAATATAATGTTAGTTTGCTCTCTGTTAATAAAATGATTAAAGATAGTAAGTTCTTTGTTGGTTTTGATGAACATAAATGTTATATTCAGGATTTGAATCTAGGAAAAATTGTGGGGACTGGTAGTCAATCTGCTGGTCTATATCTGTTTGATGGAAATACTCATGGTGAGTATGTTTCTGGTCTGTGCAATTCTAGTTTTGTTTGTCATATTTCTAGAGATATGAGGCATTGTAGGCTTGGTCATCCTGTTGATCAGGTTATGACTATTTTGCAAAAAACTATTGGTTTTCAAAATGGTGATCTTTCTGCACCTTGTGATATTTGTCATAGGGCTAAGCAGACTAGAGAATCCTTTCCTTTAAGTGACCATAAGTCTGTTAATGTTGGTGAATTGATTCATTGTGATGTTTGGGGGCCTTATAGGGTTACTAGTAGAGATGGGTTTAGATACTTTCTTACTATTGTTGATGACTTTGGCAGGCTGTTTGGGTTTACTTACTTAAGTCTAAACTGGAAGTTTATGAATATCTTGAAAGTTTTATCAAACTCATCTTTACTCAATTTGAAAAAAAAAATAAAAATAATCCGATCTGATAATGGTACAGAGTTTGTGAATAATAAAATGTCTACATTGTTTCAAAATCTTGGTATTATTCATCAAACTTCTTGTTCTTACACTCCTCAGCAAAATGGGATTGCTGAAAGGAAACATAGACACCTTTTAAATGTTGCTAGGAGTCTTATGTTTTAGGGGGGATACCTCTGTCTATGTGGCCTGAATGTGTTTTAACTGTTGTCTATTTGATTAACAGGCTTCCCTCCTCTGTCTTGTCTGGTGCTTCCCCTTATAGAATAGTGTATGGTAAGGACCCTGATCTCTCTCATGTGAGAGCTTTTGGATGTCTGTGTTATGCAAATATTTTTCTACTGAGAAAAAAGCTTATAAGTTGTATAGTCTTGATAAGAAAACTGTCTTGTTTTCAAGAGATGTTAGGTTTTATGAAACTATCTTTCCATTTAAAATGCAGTCTTGTGATAGAAATAGTCTGAATCAAAATGATTTTGTTGAAACTGATACTGAAAATTTAAGTTTTTTTGACATCAAGGGTTCTCAAAGTCCCAATGATGAAGAGGGGGATCCTTCTAATGTGGAAGGTAATATGAGGGCTGCTTCTGATGACTGTGAAATCACAGTTGAGGATGAAGCAGTTACCATTGCAACCCAAATGGGAGAAAATGGTGTCACCTCTGAGGGCACAAGTTCACAAAATCAAATTGGTGAGGGTCCTAGCAACACTGAGGAAGAACCACAGACTGAGTTTAGGAGGTCTACTAGACATAAGTCTCAACCTGTTAGGTTTAATGATTATATTGTTTCTAGTTCTAGCAGATATGGTCTTGAAAAGTATGTCTCATATTCTAAGTTGTCTGCTAGAAATGTTTGCTTTGCCACTACTCTTAATAAATCTGTTGAACCTAAGTCTTACCAAGAGGCTAGTCAGTATCCTCATTGGAATGAGGCTATGGATGCTGAGATGGAAGCATTACATAGAAACAATACCTATGAAGTCACTGACTTACCTCCTGGAAGAAAGGCTATTGGTTCTAAATGGATATGGAAAATTAAGTATAAATCTTCTGGTGAAGTAGATAGGTATAAAGCAAGGCTTGTTGCTCAAGGTTTTGGGCAGAAAGAAGGTGTTGATTTTGGAGAAACACTTAGTCCAGTTGTTAAATGGTAACTAGCTGTTAGATGTCTAATTAACTTAGCTGTTACTAGTGGTTGGCCTCTTTTTCAACTTGATGTAAATAATGCTTTCTTATATGGTGATCTAAATGAGGAAGTTTATATGAAATTGCCACCTGGTTATTATGATAAAGATGAAACTAAAGTGTGTAGACTTATTAAGTCTTTGTATGGTCTTAAACAAGCTCCTAGACAATGGAATGAGAAATTAACTACTGTTTTGATTGATCATGGTTTTGTTCAAAGTAAAAATGACTATTCTTTGTATGTTAAACATGATAAAGATGTGTTTATGGCTTTACTTGTTTATGTTGATGATATGGTCATTACTGGGAATAATAAACATGAAATTGAAAATTTTAAACAGTTTTGAAATTCTAAATTCATGATTAAAGATCTTGGAATTCTTAAGTACTTCTTAGGTATTGAAGTTCTTGAGAATGAAAATGGAGTTTGTTTAACTCAAAGAAAGTATTGTCTTGAACTTTTAAGTGAGTATGGTTTGTTGGCTTGTAAGCCTACTGCTACACCTTTGCAGCAGAATGTAGTTTTGAATCATGTCGAGACTAATGGTGATAAGTTTATCACAAATTTGACTGAATATCAGAAATTGGTTGGAAAATTGATATATCTTTCTGTTACTAGACCTGATATTGCTTATGCTGTGCATTGTTTGAGTCAACATATGCATGCTCCTTTGCAGTCTCATTTTAATGCAGGTTTAAGAGTTTTAATGTATCTTAAACAAGGTCCAGGTACTGGTATTCAGTTTAATAAAGGAAAAAGGTTCAGTTTGCTTGCTTTTTCAGATGCAGACTGGGCAAAGTGTTTAAAAACTAGAAAGTCTGTTTCTGGTTACTGTGTCTATTTCTGCAATAATCTTGTTTCATGGAAAAGTAAAAAACAAGCAACTATATCTAGATCTTCTGCTGAAGCAGAGCACAGATGTCTTGCATCTGCTACTTGTGAAATTATTTGGATAAATAAAGTTTTAAAAGATCTAGATATTGAGGGCTTGTTACTAGTTAACTTGTTTTGTGATAGTAGCTCAGCCATTCAAATAGCTGCTAATCCTGTTTTTCATGAAAAAAACTAAGCATTTTGAAATTGATCTTCATTTGGTAAGAGAGAAAGTCTCTTCTGGTGTGATTAAAACTGTAAAGGTTGCTTCTGCTTATAACATTGCAGATGGTTTTACAAAAGGGTTGAGTATAACTCAACATAAGTGGTTTTGTGAGAAACTTGGTCTTGTGGACATGTTTAAGCCATGAGACTGAGAGGGGGTGTTGGATATTGTAGCTTTAAGTGTCATTCTCATGGTTTATAAGTATAGGGACTATTCCTGTACTTATTTCTTATAGTTTGATATTTTAGCTCTATTTGGCAGGATTTTATACTTGAAGGGCTGAAGTGGAACTTGGCACTATATAAGCTCAAGACCCCAGCTTCTCTCTCATAATTTCGTCTTCTCAATCACAAATTAGGGTTTATTTTTCTCTCTCAATATTGTTCTTAGTCTGATATTCATCTTGTGATCATCTTGATCATTGTCTTAGTTTCTGAGTGTTGTAGTGAGGTATATTGTATTTGATTCTTGTAGTGAGATAAGTTGGATCCTTCTGAAGGGGACAACTTCTTTTCTTTTGTATTCTGTTTGGTGAGCACACAGTTGTGGACTCATCTTCTTTATTTATTTATTTATTTATTTATTTATGGGTTAAATCATAGAATAGCTACAAACTTTTTTCATTTTCTCGTTTTGATACGTGAACAAATTAAAATATGTGCAATAGTAACAAGCTTTCACAAGTGTTCCAATTTACACATTTTGGTGACGTGTCATACGTGAAAGTTTGTCACGTGTCACCATTTATAATGTGACATGTCATTAGAATATGCAGATTGAAATATTTACGAAAGTTCGTTGCTATTGCACATCTTTTAATTAGGTCACAATTTCACATACTAAAACGAGACAATAAAAAAAAGTTGGTAGCTATTCTATAACTTAATCCCATTTACTTACAATGAGACATCATATGTGTACAAACAACACGTACCATAACTATACGGAACTTATTGAAAATTTACAATGCGACATAATTTAATTTGTTGGATAAAATGATAAAACAAGTTGGATTATGTGCTTGTTCTCATCACAATTTTTACGTGTGTCAGTAGTTTATTGGTATCGTTGATATTTTATAAAGAAAATATACATTTAAAAGTCAGAATATAGGGAACCAACTTACATCAATCTCAATTGTTTATTCCTTGATATTGAAGTGGGTATGGATCCACTAAAAAAGTTGTCCGCTAAATTCCTACAAAACACAAGTTAACATCATCAGAAATCTTTATCGTTGACCCGTAAGATCGTCTAATGTGTAGTATTTATCTGTTTAGGAATTAGCAGATATGATGTTCATCTACAAGCTTTTATGTTATCTGTGCATGAACATAAGCTTTTGTCATCTTGAATTATATTATGTTTATCAATAAAGTTATTTGACAAATATATACTTACAATTGTCGTAGATTTGGCATGGTCCCAAGGAAACTAGGAATTGTTCCCACTAAACTGTTATTGTGCAAATCACTGGAATAAAAACGTCGCAACGCATTAGATTATATCGATCAATATATATACCGAGTTGACTCTAAAATATGATTATGTTGTGTTATTGTTGTATTATATTCACATAGATAACACGAACTTCAAGTTCTTTTCTAGATTTTATTGTAGCAAGTCAGTAGAACGGCTTTGTATTAATAAGTTTTAGCTAGTTACAGAAATATAGTCTTTCACAAATCGAGTAGATCTAGCCTGGAGTTTAAATAGTAATCATCTCGGGTTTTTAGTGTTGATTAAAACTAACAAAAGATAATTCTTTTTCTTACATGATCTGAAGAGCATCCATGGAGCTTATATCTGGAAGTAACCCCGAAAGACCGAAGCTATTAAGATACCTGCACAGTTTTAATTTTAAAATATGCTTATTGCTTCTCCTTGTAGAGTAATACAAAATCATAAAAAACTACGAGTAATATATTTATATTTACAATGAAGTTACTCGAGGTGTAGCATCGTTACTGCAGTTGAGCCAGTCCCACGAGTAAGTTGCTGGAAGGCATGGGTCACCGTGCCATCCTCCTAACACTTTGAATGTGCTTATTAATAAAGCTAATGCTTCGACTGTGTGTAATACGATCAAAATGAAAACAAAATAATCAGCACAACAACATAAAAACAGAATTTCAATAGTTGGATGAATGAAAACTTTTGTAAATGCTACTATACCTACCATCATTGCTATTAGTACCATCGGTTAAAACATCACTGATGTCAAACACCTCATAGGCGTTAATAATAGGGGGGAGATCAGAATCACTGGTAGCAAGCAGAGAAAGGTTTGTGTTGTAATTGACTTTGAAATTATAAAAGGAGCGTTCAGCCACTTTCCCGTAAGGTGGTAAAACTGGAGGTGGCACTGGAGTATTTCCTATTATTGACATCTTTACAATGTTAAATGATCTTTTTTCCGAAAAACCAAGGCTGCTAACTTCTGAGAAGTACATATTTATGTAAGCGGGAGGCGATGATGGCTGAAATTGCAACTGGCGCATTATTATATAATAATCAGTATATTCAACTGTGATTGCGTTGTCAAATATTCCTTTAGGGGGATTATTGGGTGCTGTTGGGTCAATAAAAATTGCATCATTTGTCACCTTCTCTAGACCGCCAGAGGCAGGTCTGGGTTCCCATATTCGGTCATAACCATCGTTCGGGTACCTGAAATGTTTATGCTATTAGAAATAAGAAGTCAAAAATGATTTAGGAAATTGCAGAAATAAAGAAGTCAGATCGAAAGAGTACCTTAAGGGCACACTTGCACCATAAGAAACCCTAGCAACCAAGTACAGAGCCCGATTCTCGTCAAGTTCACTATAAACATCTTGTTCAAGACTACGAAGTTCAAGAGCTGAAATAAATGGGAATTGACCAGGTTTTGTTTGAGCCACACACACGCTTACTGCATCACCTTTTGCAACATAAGTGGTTTCGTAATATATTACCCCAATATCCGTAGTCTGAACCGTGGTCCAAAAGTTACCATCAAAGTGGAGATCAAATGTGGGAGGATTTGATAATCGGTCATAATTCCCGTAATTAAAACTCGCCCGCAGTAGGACTTTTTGGCCCTGTTTAATCGGGCCAAGAGAATAACAGTTCTTTTTTCGACTAGTGAAGACCCTCAGAGTGTCCATCACCTTCGACCACGAATTACTAGATTGTACAACTTGAGAAACACCATTTGAAACCAGAGTATCATCTGGAGTCCAAGCTATTCCATCCGAATCAACTGTGAAGCCAGACGCCCCACAATCTATGCTTGCAATCACTATAATCATAACAAAAGTCATTGGGGGAAAGCACATTTAAATGTTAATGCATATGCATGAGACTAAATTCATGAAATTAATGATTTTGGTCTCAACAGAAACTAAATATAGTAACAAATTTTGTGCGTATTTATTCTTGTTTATAGTCAAATTTAAATGAAGATCGAACTTACACTGGCCGGAAACGGATAATGTGAATAGAGCTATGATAAGTACCAGGAGCAACATAAAGCGCCCCGCCATTCTGATATAAGAAGTGATTGATGAGTTACGGATTGATTTTTCAGGTTTATATGGTCGATCCCATATCTGGTGAGTGTTGACACTGAAATAAGAGGAATTTTACAACTGTCAAGATTAAAATAATGCATGTACTCATCCGGCCAAAATTCATCGATAACACGACATATTTGAATAAGTACATAATCTATACATTAATGCCTGTTTGGATATTTTACAATAAACATCCGGTATCTTTTAATAGAAATTAATGAACTCATTAATTTTTGGAGATGTATGATCCACATGAGTGCATTGCATATATATCTAGCTGAGTTTAAGTTAATAAAACGTTGCATTGTTCTTTGGCAAAAAATAGTTTATTTTTGTTTATTTTGATTTAACAAACTCAAAATTTTCATTTGTGTTGTGAAACAATAAAGTAAATAACAATAAACAAGAACAAGAAGATAAAGAGAATATATAATTGTTTTATTCATAGGTATATTTATAATACAAGAAAGAACATTCTAGAAGATAAATAATCTCCTAATATAAATCAAATACCTCTAATCAATATCCTATAAGATATATGGACATCCATTCCATATTTATCCATAACACTCCCCCTTGGATGTCCATTTGAGGATTATACCTCGTTAAAACCTTACTAGACAAAACTCAGTGGGACAAAAATCTAGTGAAGGAAAAAGAGTACATAATTCCTTTAAACGCTCGGGATGTTGCCTCATTAAAAACCTTGCCGGAAAACCCTGTGGGGACAAAACCGTGGTCAAGGGAAAAAGAGTGCAACGCGTATCTTCTCTCCCCTTGATGATCACATTACTTAAGTTCATTGAATCAGTAAAATTCACCTTAAAATGTCTTAATAGAATCATATGAATAAATATTCTCTACATGTTGTTCGCATATCCTATTTAAGGATTAACATACGTCATACATCTCATTCAAGTATATCATCACACTTCACAAGTTATAAATTTCCAACAAATTCATAGTGAATGCTAGATTACATCATGTATGATTACTAACGCGAACTATAAATATTTCATACGCATTTTAGTATAACACTTTTAAATCTGTGATCATCGTCTTTAGAAATCAAGGGTGTCTTTTCCACATCATGTGACCTCATAAACATGAGTGTCGTTTATCCATATAAGGATAGTTAGCATCTTTCTTTATTTTCATGATGCACACATATTTTATCCTTTAGATGTTCAAATTGTATATTAAGACAAACTTTGTCTTTTATTTCAAATTCAACTTCAACGCATTCAGTTGCCTTTATAATCATAAATCATGAAACTTAAACAATATTCAAATCTAGATCTCTTTATAAAGTTTCGTATGCAAACATAATTCTTTATTTGGACGCATATCATTAAATGTATGCCAAAAACATGATTAATTCAATACAATCAAGTAGTGTTCTCGAGAACTTTTCTTATATGCTTTAAGCATTAAAAATCACTAGCATGCTTCATAAAATCTCGTATGAGCTCTATTCATTTATCTTTTAGACGCATATCAATTATTTTACAAATTGCCAGACTTATAAAATATCCACCACATGTGAACATGCATCTGCATGATCATTTACAAGTCTTTGAGAAAATATACGTGTGCCATCACTTGTACCTTATGCATAATTTTATTTCATTTTCTCATAAAGACTTATGCATATTCAATAAGTTTAAATATTCATATGTACGGACTTCAAGTCCCAGTAACCATGTATCATCACAAGAGACTTCAACCTTTCATTAATTCTTTGCGTCTTTACATCATTTTGGCCATTCAATTATACATTTGCACTTCCTGCAGGTATTGCTTCCATGATCCTCACCATGATTATAGCGATATCTCATTTATTTACAAAATCATATATAACAGTATTATCTATGTCGAGCAACTTTTTTTTCTACAGATATTTACTTTATATTATTCCAAGTAAATAACTATATACTTGTCTCTCTCGTATACCTTCATATTTTCTTGCCATTATGACTTAAAGACTTTTCATACAGAGAAGTTCAATATCCAAAGGCAACATATAATCCATTCAAAACATTAAAGTTAAACAAGGATAAGGTTTTGATGACTTCTTTTGGTGATCATGTGTTTCGGTTTGGCCACACAAACCTTCTCAAAAAAAATATATAGGGTTTTATATGGTTTGTGTTTGTGTGACGGTAAACTCAAACCCCATAAATAAGTCGTCTAGAAAAATAAAAAAACATGTCAAATTATATGGGATATAGTATACTATTAAAGTTTAACACCAAATCATATGGGGATAAACATAGTGAACAAAAGTTTAAGTAATAAACCTAACAATCAAGCTCGTAAATAAATACAATAAGTCAATGTTTAGAATCGTTTACCGTGAACAACTAAGCTTTTTATCAATTATAGAGATTTTGATTTCATTACCAAACAAATATTTTGATATTCTTCGTCACCTATAAAGGTGTTTTCAAAATTGATTATCCTGTCACCAAAAATTCAGAATTAACTAACAAATTTACTTAAGCAATGTCTAGTACACTGTTTAAAGTTACGTTAATACCTTTATAAAAATTTGAACAAATCTATATATGCAAGTTTAAAATAATCAACTACAAAACAAAAACAAAAAGAAATTGTTTATGGTGAACTCGATAGCAGCTTCAAGAGAGCGTGTGTGACATAACAACGAGTTGGCTTTAGGGTGTCATGATATACATGATGTTTTATTACATATATAAAAATAAAAATAAAAACCCAACTTAAGTGTGATACTAATATTAGATCAACAAACAAAAACTCACTAAAATATTAATTAGGTGCTGATATTCGGTTACCCTATTGGTTCGTATAAATTTTTTTTTTCAACACATTGATATAGTATGCAAAGTACTTACCTCGCGTATAAAACCATGCAATCATAGTGCAATTTAAATTATCATCATGAATAGAAAACTTACCTCTATAGATCAGTACGTCACAATCCAAATTGAACCGTAGTCAGTTTCCTTCTTCCTTGTCAATGTCTCCTATAAAATAAAAACAACTTAAGAGCGTGCTGATAACGTGTTGTGAAACAATAAAGTAAATAACAATAAACAAGAACAAGAAGATAAAGAGAATAGATAATTGTTTCATTCATTATAATACAAAAAAGAACATTCTTTTTTTTTGGGTAAAGGGATCTCCACCCTGGTAAAATATATTAACCAAATAAACTTTTAAAGTACAATGGAATGTGGCTGAAGTACCACATTAACCTCAAGCAAACGCTTGAACAACCACTAGAACATTTATGACATGCCATAAATGAACAACTAGCTACGAAAAACTAGAACAACCATTAAAGAAAAAAACATGCACGAATCAACATCGCATATTACTTCCTCGACTTGCCTTGGACCTTAAAATCAAACATCTTGTTAAATTCCTCCAATTGCCCAGGTAAATAACAACCACATGATCCAATAACTCGTCGAGAGATAAATAATCTCCTATAAGAACATTCTAGAAGATAAATAATCTCCTAATATAACTCAAATACCTCTAATCAATATCCTATAAGATATATGGACATCCATTCCATATTTATCCATAACAATTTGGAATATAATATTTTCATGTATCATGTCTAATTATTATGAAAAATATACTATATGATATCCTAGCATAAATACTTAAGTATCAAATATTGGAATGAGATCAAGCTAGCGTTTACTAATTGGACATTTAGTATTAATATGAAAGCTTCGTCTTCTTGGATTGAATGGTTTAGTAACCATTCTAGCATTCTATCCACTAACTTATATTGTAACTCTTTTTTTTAACATCTTGCAAGTTTAATATAGATCGCCATTTCAAAAAAACATCAATTTATGGAATGATTCTCACTATGATACCTCATTTGTGAAATTAAATATCCACTTTTAAATTGCATAAAGTTTAAAAAAAGAAAGATCATTACGCCCTTCACCAATAAAATTTTATTTATAACCACTAAAGTCCCTATTTATTGGCAAAAATGTGAAAGGTACACATTTATTTTAAGACATCTTAAAATAGGAAAATTGACATTTAAATCGTAAAGTACTATACTATATAATTTAATTAAGGCTAGTGATATCTACACATATATATTTACTTCATACACATAAAATATAGTGGGAGGAGTGTGGGACCATTAGGCTTATATGAAGTAAATATATATTTGTAGATATCACTAGCTTTTAATTAATGTGGAAAGAATAAAATATATAATCTAGCGATATAAGATTATGGGTTAAAGCCATTTAATATTAAGGAACTTTTCTAAATGTTCATGTATTAGGCATGAACCCAAAAAAATATCACAATACTCTTTCTACTTTCAAATTTTGTTTCAAAATCATACTTTTGCTAATGTGTCATGACCTGCTACCGGCTCGACAGGTAAAAGTTGCTTAAGCGTTTTTTTTCCCCTTAATATCAAAATCATCTTCCTCAAAATACCACTGCCACCATCAAACTCCGGAAACCACCACCATCAGCCTCTACCCTCCATGTCACCACCCATCTCTTCCAACACCATCAGGCCCACCACGATCGCTAACCACATTATACCAGTCACCACCATCATCTTCTTCATATAACAAATCACCTCCATCACTATCTCCAGCCACCATCGTCCATCATCTCCAACCATCACATAACAAACCATCACCATCTATATTCTATTGTAATTGTGGTCGCCACTTCTATTTTGTTTCAACGGCTCAACCCATTAAACATGCTCTCTTCCATCGCGTGAACTCCCAGTAAAAGCCTAATACATTGATGTAAAACCTACAAAATAATATATTGTGAGATGGCGTAAGAAAGTTTGGCTATCTAACTAATTGAATATTTGACATTCCAATAACGTGATAATTGTTGGCCTATCACAAATTGAAAACTTGAAATGTATTGCGAATTAAATAAACAGTAATGCATGATTATCTTTCGTTTGGCAATTAGACAATGCAATATATGAAACCAAAGGTTCACACAAGGTATCACCTGAAAACGTGGCCGGAAAAATTGAGGAAGATTACCAAAAGTGACGTGGCATTTCCAGTTGGTGGATGACATGGATTTTACAGTTTAAAACCGAGTGTTTGATGATATTAACGCAAAACCAATAAAGTTTGTAGTGTACTTTAGCATTTTATTTAGTTCATGGCTAATAAGTAAATATTTAGGAAAGGTCCTTGCTATTAGATGACTTTAACCCTAAGATTATCTACACTAGCACAACTTGCTTAGCGGTTAACCTTAATTCGGCTTGATATTAATTTTAAATGCAGTAGTGGCTGAGGCACTTTCTAACTTGTGTAAAGTCAATGAAAAAAATAAATAAATAAATAAATACGTGGTTAGTTGGTCGAGTCTCTTTAAAGCATAAACATTTAAAGTATTTGATCAATTAGAAACAAAATGTGTGTAAAAAAAAAAAAAAAAAAAAAAAAAAAAAAAAAAAAAAAAAAAAAAAAAAAAAAAAAAAATAAAGTAACTCCCAATACCGTCTTCCACGGTGTATGGGGGAGAGGTTGAGACGTAGACAGCCTTACCCCTACCTAAGGTAGAGAGGCTGCTTCCGGTTCTACAAAGGTAGAAAAGGACCTCTGTCTCCAGAGGCAAGGGTGTTAACCACTTGATCCAACCTTGCTCTTTGTAACACAATTAAACAGAAGAAGATAAAATTTACTACATATTTTAAGCCATAACCATAAAACTTTTGCTATTCAGCTCAAGCTAGAAATAGTGTATCTGTATGTTTTTTTCCCCTGTCGTTCATTCCAAAAATCATTTAATATGCATGAATCATTCCAAATAGCATCAGTTTTTGGTTATATATGATTGTGTTCTGCCGTTAGAGACCGATCTTTTGTATGCCCATCGTTGATTGTTATATATGGGACCAGTTTTTCATTAAACTGGTATATTCGGGGGCTTCTAATCCTGTGGATTTTTAGAACACAATAATATAAACTTTTCTATCTATCTTGATCATCCTCTTTCACTTGCTGTCAAGATTTTTGCGGTGGATGACACATGGACTTCACGAATAGTATCGAGTAATTCCTATACAATATCTAGTATCTGTTCGTATTGCCCCAATGCATGTTGTATTATAATTTTTTATCTAAGAAGTATCCATGATTACTGTGGAGTTTAATCTATCAAGCAGTACATATCAATATTTAGAAAAGTCTGCAGATAGTAACTATGGGCCTGATGATTCTAATGGGTCCATTGAAATTTAAAATCATAATGTATTGGAGAAAAATAAAGATTATGGAGATCTTGAAATAGCTGGTGCTGAAGATTTGTGATAATAAAAGGGTCAATCGAATCTCTCTGTCGTGGTAATGAGTCTATTTCTTATCGCAAACTCGTGAGAAAAAGAAGAGAAAGCATTAGCTGTTCCCTGAGCTACATTCTGAGAAAGGACTTGAAAAACATGCAATTCATATCTAGATGATTAAAGGAAGTATAGATTGAGGGGCTGTTCTTGGAAAATTCAGTTGAATTATGAGATTCTTAACCAGGGAGGACATGCATTTTGTTCATCCATCCAGTGAGGTGTTTTTAGAGTTCAGGTCTGTAAATTTTATTATGGTCATGTGTTGGGGGGTTTGTTATATTATTTCTTGTTGATGATTTTACGTGGTCTATGGGAAGATCCTCTCTGTTGAAACACATTTGGAGACGATAACTATTTATTTTACACGCTCAAATACTAAGAACCGAATCATAATACCATGAACTATGACTGGTGACGATCTATAAATCTAATGCTTTCCCATCCTCATAGAACCTTTTAAACAATTGCGCATATGCACACAACCTCATCATCCAACAACACACCTCAAAAACAAAAAGAACAAAGCTTTCCCAATGAATCACAAGTAAAAAATAATAAAGATCAATAACAGAGGATTTGGTACTCCCGTTTGTCCATACTAAGTATTGACAGCTTGTTGCACTACATTTCCTACGGTCTCATTTACCATTTCTTCACCAATTCTTGGCAATATTTCCGGAGCCCCATTTACTTCTCCACCAGAATCCACATTTTCTCCACCACCACCTGTGTGCCAATGCATAGATTTGTATCTTTTAACAATGAAAATTAATAATTGAATTCGTAATAAAATTCCCAAAACACATGGCTAATTGAGTAACTATCAGTGTGACAAGCACTTTGTCCAATTATTAATCAGCCTTGTTTCCTTCGAATATATGATTTTTATTTTTTATTTTATTTTTATTTTTATTTATTTTTTATTTTTTATTTTTTTTTTAATAAAAATGTGTCTTTACACAGAACTTAAAGCAAGTTAGCAAGTAGTGTGACAAAATAAATTTTGTTACACTAGGTAAGATCTGACCTGTAGTAGGCGCCATATTGACGTTGGCAGGTTTTGATTTCTTACGCAAAATGATAAAAGCGCCGAAGGCAACCCAAATAAGCAAGAACACTGGGATTGTGATGCCAAGTATTACGGGTAGCATGCTGCTTTTCTTCTTCTTCCGTGTTACACTGGTGCTACCCGGAGATGAATTGATGGTCCCCGGAGGCGAATTGGCGCTCCCCGGAGGTGAATTGACACTCCCTGGAGGTGAATTGATGATCCCTGGAGGTGAATTGACGCTCCCTGGAGGTGAATTGATGGTCCCCGGAGTGTTCGAGCAGGAGTTATTAGATGTACACAAAGAAGGATTCCCGGTAACACTATTCATATTTTAAAATATAAGAAACAAACTTAAATTTCCATACATTAATTAGACATTCTCAACCTTTTCTAGAAACTGCAATAGTTTCTCTATCGCTTAAATACTACAATTAGCAAATGAAGAACCAACTTACGTTAATTTCAACTTGCTGTTTTTCGTCAGTGAAGTGGGTATCAATCCACTAAATTGGTTGTCCGCCAAATTCCTACAAAATATGAATTATTTAACATCGTCCAGATAAGTTCTTAATTTTCCGTGACATTACTGCGAGTAACAAATATGATTTAAATGCTGGATTCGTGTTTCGATTCTTGTGCCTAATCTTTAAAATATTTTGGAGACATGGATTACACACAATCGGAAGAATTATAACTATATACGTAGTATTTGTAATATATAAAAGAAATTAAACCTTTTTGGATGGATATATAACATATTAAAACGAGTACAGTTTGAGACATTTATAATCAATAAATCTGAAATGATTTGCATTGATATTAAAAGGAATATAAATATACATCTAAGTACATGTATATCTAATAGGATGATGCAGATTATTTTAAAGATATGTAAAATATTCTTCACATAACTTAAAATTTGTCCATTTTGTTAATTTATGGTTATAGATTTAATGGTAATTTATGGATATAGATTTAATAAAAATACTCACAGTTGTTGTAGATTAGGCAGGATGCCAAGGAAACTAGGAATTTCTCCACTCAAGCTGTTATTGTGCAAGTCACTGCAATCAAAATAAACGATTGAAATAGTATTAATGAAAGTTTACATTTTATCAGATATATATTGCAAAAAATATAATCTTTTTATTTTATGACAGCTGAAATGATTTGTCTTTCTCTTAAGCTTTCTGAAAGTTTGTTTATTTCAAATTTATCCCATGACTTGATAAAAATAAAATAATTTAACGATTGAGTTTACTAGAAAATAAGATGTTTTAATTACTTTATGTTTCATTAAATTCATGTAAATGTTTAACACGGACATAACATCATTGCTGAGCTCACATTATCTCAAGAGCATCCATGGAGCTAATGTCTGGAAGTAAACCTGAAAGACCAAAGCTATCAAGATACCTGCAAGTTTTTGATTTCATATAACTTGTCGTCGATTGCTCTTCTTGAAATACAAAATCATGTAAAAGTGAGATTAATATATTTACAATGAGGTTACACGGGGCGTAGCATCGTTACTGCAGTTGAGCCAGTCCCATGAGTACGGTGCTGGAAGGCAGGGGTCGCCGCTCCATCCTCCTAACACGTCGAATGTGCTCATCAACAAACCTAAAGCTTCGACTGCTTCCAGTTTAAAATGAAGACAAATTAAAGAAAAACAACCTTTAAAAACAAATTTGGTAATAAATAAAACATTTGTAGGACAACCTACCATCATTGCCATCGGTACCATCAGTTAAAACTTCACTTATAGCAAACACCTCGTACCCATTTATGAGAGGGGGAAGATCAGAATAAATAGTAGCTTCAAGAGAAAGGATCGTGTTATTGTAATCGACTTTGTAATCATAAAGGTGTTGTTCGACCACGTACACGCGAGTAAGGTGGTGAAATTGGAAGTTGCGAATAACGACTTGCCAACGTCGATTTCTCTAATATATTAAACGATCTTGTTTGTGTAGATTCGAGGTTCTTAACCTCTGAGAAATACATATATATGTATACGGGAGGATATGATGGCTGAAATTGGCCCAAAATCACAGCATAAAAAGTAGATGGAACTGTGACTGCGTTTTTAAATATTCCTGTAGGGGGCTTATTGGGTGCAGTTGTTGTGTCAACAAAGATTGCATCACTTTCCACGTCCAGTAGAACACCACCAGTGGCGGTTCTGGGCATCCATATTCGGTCATAACGATCGTTTGGGTACCTAACATATATGTTAATACTGTCAGATATTAGAAGTCAATTAAGTATGGTACGTAGTTAGAAAATTTGATTATTTACGAAAAAAAAAAAAAAAAAAAAAAAAAAAAAAAAAAAAAAAAAAAAAAAAAAAAAAAA
>LBNU01022117.1:0-26344 GCA_014162995.1 Artemisia annua | reverse complement strand
AAAAAAAAAAAAAAAAAAAAAAAAAAAAAAAAAAAAAAAAAAAAAAACTTGGAATGCGTACCTTAATGGTCGACTTGCACCATATGACAACCTATCACTCAAGAATAAAGCCCGATTCCCGTCAAGTTCACTATAAACATCTGAGTCGAGACTACGAAGCTCAAGAGCAGAAATGAATGGGAATTGGCCGGGTTTTGTTTGAGCCACACACACGCTTACTGCGTCACCTTTTGCAACATAAATAGCTTCATACTGTGCTACCCCACTAAGGCTAGTCACAACAGTGGTCCAGAAGTTGCCATCAAAGTGGAGAGCAAATGTTGGAGGATTAGACAATCGGTCATAATTCCCATAGTTGAAACTCGCCCGAACCAGGACTTTTTGACCCTGTATAACTGGGCCGAGAGAATAACAATTCTTGTTTCGACTAGTGAAGACCCTCAGGGTGTCCATCACGGTAGATACCGAGTAACTAGATTGAACCACTTGAGACATCCCATTTGAGACCATAGTATCATCCGGAGTCCAAGGTATAAGGTTCAGATCAACTGTGATATCAGACGCCCCACAATCTATGCTTGCAATCACTAGAATCATAACGAAACTCATTCAGAAAATAACCATGTTTAAACATGAAAATATAAGCATGAAGCTGAATATATGAACTTAGTGATTTTGGTCGTAACACAAACTCCGTACAAAGTATATCAAATAACTAATACTAAAAAATATAATCAAAGTTATACGAAAACACTTACACTGGCCAGAAACAGAAAATGTGAATAGACCTAAGAAAAGAACTGGGAGCAACATAAAATTCCTGGTCATTGTGATATAAGAGGTAATCGATGAATTAAAGATTGATTCATGAGGCTTATATGGCGATCATATCTTTTGACTTTGAAATGAGAAGACTTTTACAAAACTGTCAAAACTAAAATAATAAGTACTCATTCGAGCCAATATTATCAACGATAACACGATCTGTTTGAAATTTTGAATAAGTCAATAACCTATATATTAATGACAAAAGTTCAATGCAGAACCATTTTTTGCTAAAGATCAAACTGGTTGATCTCAGCCACCCATCCAACTTCAATCCAATGGCTAAGATTAATTGATATTTTTATTTAATTATTTAACTAGGGGCATTCTGGTAATTCTAGTATCTTAATAACTCAACGTCGGGGTCTCTTCACTTCTCACCCGTCACACACACACATACTATTTTCACACACTAACCACCCCAAAACCACCGTATTCAAACCCTAACTGCTATTCATGCGAAATTGATCAAAATTAACGCTATATAATGGACATACGAGATGAAATATCACTATCTAAAGGTGATCCGTTGGCCCAATCGTCTTCATCGTCAGTTTCCAATCAAAATAAACTTCGAAATGTTGATTATGGTATATTTTTTATTTTTTATTCATATTTATTTGGTATATCATCAATAGATGTTGCTTATTTTGTTGCTTATTTAGGTTTTTAGGTTTTGTTGCTTATTTTTTGATCTCACCTCATGCCTCTAAATACAGATAAACAAATCCATATAAATTTTAAAGATCATTGTTGAGTGCTTAGTGAGTTATCATCTCTAATCTTTGATATTCAATCCCTTGTAATAATTGTTGATTTACTCCCTCAATTGGCAACACTTGTATTTGTGACCCGATTTAATGCTCTCACATTTCTGAACTTAACATAAAAATTTAGGTGTTAAGCGAACCTTTAATAACACAGTATTTGGTGTAAAGACTGTCAAGTTAATCATGTTATGCATAGTATATCAATTTGAAAAAGGTGTGTGTATTACCCAAGTCAGTCATGTGTATTACCAGTCAAGTATCAGTCAAGCATCATTTTGCTGAAAATATCTTCAAAGAAAGTACTTCAAACAAATTAACTCGATACTTTCATTTGTAAATTTTAAGTGAGTTTATCAATAATCACAATACCTCACTCATGGCAAATCAACACTACCAACACCTTTTATGAAGACATACTAAAAGAAACTTGTGGAGCATATCAACACTATCAGATTACTTATGATTTAGATCCGGCAAATGAGTGAAGCTTTCAGGAAAGGAAATTGTCGCAGTTTTCATAAGCCAAGGATTGATTATATAGCATCCAATACATGCTTAAGATTATAGAGTATCATCTTATTTCTATATAAAAGTCTATACTTGATATTCCCATTGACAAAAGGGACCCTGCTATGCGATAATTTTCTTTTCAATTTATTTTGTTGGTTATCCATCTTTTTGTGATCTTTGTTAATGAGTTCACTCATTATATATTCATTTCAGCCTTTTTTGTGTTGTATTTTGCAGCTACTCTGGATGTCACCAGCCAAGAGAAGGAGAAAAATAAAGCGCGCAGCCAAACACCCCCATAAACACCTCGAGGTGGTGGAAATACTAGGTTATTATGGTCGTACTAGCGATGTTGAACTTGTTGTTTACTTCATATACAACGCAAACGCACTCCATAAAATCATAATTGATCCTCGTTATCAGGTTTTGGAACGAACCCCAAATAGAAATATCCAGTTGTAGAAGGAGAAGGCTGCTAGAGATTGTGCTAAGAAGCAACTTGAACAAAGAACACCAGAAGGTGTTGAACTGGTAATACTCTAGATTACCATTCAAGTAATTAGTACTAATCGTATGTTTTTATGTTGAGTTTCTGAGTTATTGAGTTCCAACTCTAGCGTTTGGTTTGTCTTTATATATACTTCTTGATCAAGAAATTATTATGTCATTTCAGTATATTTGTGATGACTAATGAGTCCAGTAACCATGTTCAGAATGACTTTTGCATTTCAGGGTGAGTTTTTCTCTCTGTTCAATGGTCAAATATGATGTGTCGTAAAACTTTTAGTGCATGCCATCATAGTCTCATAGAATGATTTCATCGTATTAAGAGAATCTAAATTGCTTGTATTAGTGATTTGTTTTTTCTAGACCAAGTTTAGACTAAGATGGGCAAAACGAGAAGCAAGGGAATAAAGGGTAGCTGTCCAGTGATTAATAACCTAGATCTGATGGCGTCTCTTATTTGATTTGACTTGTTACAAGTTCAAATTTATTACTCGTAGGAATTCTATATCAAGTTGGTTTGAAAGAGTTCTGTTTTATAGCTCCAAACCAAATCCGGCTGTGCTCTTGTTTGATCCATGCTATGAAGTTTTCTGTCTCACCTGTTGTGCGTGTTGCTGTTCAGTGCAAGGTTGCATATGATCTTCCCAAGCTTGTTGAAGGTCTGAAACGTCTTGCTAAATCTAACCCTATAGTTGTCTTTACCATTGAGGAGTCTGGTGAACACATCATTGCTGGTGCCGGAGAGTTGCATAGATTATAGATACATTCAAGAATGGATATTGTTGCCTTTAGTTTTGGATTAGACAGATAGACTATAGATACATTCAAGAGAGTGTTGGGATTTTCTGTTGTCCAAATGTTGCGTTTATTATGAAACTATTTAAGAAAGGACATATGATTTGTTCTGAATCACATGTGATTTTTTTCTGAATCACATGTGATTTTGTAAGTGAATCACATGTGATTTTGTTCTGAATCACATGTGATTTTTAAATATAACTCTGAGTAATCACTTACAATTACATGTTACTAACTACATTTTTGTATGTGACTAACTACAGGTCTTGCTTAAAAAGTTGAAGAAAAGCCTAGCCGACAGCTGTCTGAGCATATTTAGAGAAAAAGGAAGTTATTAGATTCCAAACAAAGTTCTAAAAGTGATGAGCATAAGAAGGTTTTAAAGAAATTCAAGGGTAGGATGATTAGGTTTTAGGTACTTTATGTGTTAGGTTATTCAACTTGTGAGTTCGTTATTACCGAATGATTAGGCTTTAGGTACTTTATGTACGTACGAGTGATGATTATTGATTTTATATGAATTTGTGATCTTAGGTGCCTCTGTTTTTAAAAAAATGATGAATGAAAAAAAGATTAAGTTCAAGCCATATGCCTTCTTGTAGTTTTGTTTGTTGTATTTTTACGCAAACTGATATGCAAATCATATGATTTATCTAAAATCACATGTGATTTTCACGTGAATCACATGTGATTTTGACATGAAAATCATATGTGCTTTTGAAATGAATCACATGTAATTTTGATATTAATCACAAGTGATTTTGAGATGAATCTCAAGTGATTTTATTCATCGTAATACCAAATCACAATATAGTACAAACCCAAATGATAAACAAATTAAAACAGAGGTTAATCACACTGTAGAACAGTTTGATCAATTCATTTGGTTACACAACGGATATTGAACTGATTCCCAATTTGGAAAGAAGTTTAGTACATTACAAAGAGCTGAACAATTTGATTTCTAGAAACACAAAGTTGTAAACACTAGCCCATCTACCAGTTTAGTAATACCGATGGGAACTGAAAAATGAAGTACCTATTGTGTTAAGAACGTACATGACTAATCACATAATACAGTTCAGGGATATGTTCCATCTTTACAAGCAAAACTATTAGCTTTCAAATGAATTTCAACCGAAACTCAATTTACATTAATCGCTAACTAAGTTCATCTTTCCTCTTCATAGTCAATAGAATCAGAGGGCACTCTCAGTCCCATCAGTATGTGTTTCAGATTCCTGTTGAGGTTGTCGGTTCGTTGAATCAAGCTCGTATTCCCGTTGAGGATCTGGTGGGCTGCTGATCACATCACAATAATAGGTAAAAAAAAATAAGAATACACATGTTAAAACATTTGTATTAGATCACATGTGATTGTTTCACAAATCACATGTGATTGTTTCACAAATCACATGTGTTTAACATGTTTAACACTTTGTTTTCATCATCTACATCTGACTTTTCAACAATATGAACATCTTTAAACTCAAACCTCGAGTCCTTCTTTAAAAATTTGAACTCGTTCAACATTTTTAAAGTTTGTACTCTCGACAACAACTACATCAAGTATGGAACTGATAACGATAAGATGGGTGCTCACCTCTCATATGAATTACCCTGTTAGAGAATCACATGTGATTTTGCTTCAGAATCATATGTGATTTTGCTTCAGAATCACATGTGATTATCACAGACGCATTTCATCAAACACATGGTGTGCATTTCATCAACAAGAATTCACCATACGATATTGAGCATCCACATCTGCAACAACAACTAAATTTGCTTTGTTTAATTAATAATCGTCCATTTTTAACCGCTTATTTTACTAAGAAACTAATTTAATAACCAATCCAAACCACCACTGACCAACCACCACCACCGTCACTCCGACTACACCACCATCCTCCCAACCACCACCACCATCATCCGATCCACCATCCTCCCAACCACCACCACCGTCATCTGATAATCGTCCACCAACCACCACCGACCAACTACCACCACCGTCATCTGATCCACCATCCTCCCACCAACATGGCGACATATTAAAGCACCAACTTTACATCTTCTCAACAGATCAACGGCGGAGCAAGTGAGCAATAGATGTCGGAGCAACAGATCGGTGGCGGAACAACAGGTTGACGGCGGATCAGCTACTGATTGACGACGGATTGACGATGGATAGAAGGTGGATCAACGAAGATGGCAGTTAACAGGTGGTTTGTGTGTGTTTCACCCGTTTGTGTATGTTTTTGTAGAGAGAGAATCAGTTTTTTGTGTTTGTTAAAATGAAAGTAAATTATATATTTTTGAATTTTATAACAGACGAATATGCCCTTGATATGTAATTGGGTGTTTTGTTGTTAGCCACTAGATTAAAGTAAAATCAAGGGTCAGGATTGGCTCCTTTGATCTTTAGAGATTTCTTGATCTATAAGGATCTCACCTCTTATGCATAATGAATGTACAATACATTCATAAAGCTGTAGCACATTTGCTAGCTATTCTGAAATTTGGGATCATGAATTTAGCGCAACAAACATTTCAACTTTGATCTTTCATAAAGCTATCTCTTCAAATCTTGTATGTACAATAAAACAATATAAGTATAATAGAACTAGTATATTTAGCAAACCCACAAATCGAGGCTTCATACAATGATTCTTCATTCTTCTGCCACAAAATTTGACAAAACTGCCTTTCTTTCTACAATCTCCTATGAGTTCTTATGAAGTTAGTTGTGTTCATGGCCACAACCGTTGAGCACATATATGCCCCACCTGCGCACAGCGCCGTTGCCAACAAGAAAAGAGCCTTCCATTGCCTCCCGTTTAACAAAATTGCAAAAGTAACCGATATAGCAGCAACCACAGACAAACCCTTCTTCCACGCCTCAAAAGCTTTCACTACGCTCCTACATTCTTTACAATGAACAACATGCCTAAAATACCTATTGGCAGGATTCGGTGCATATTTTGCATCAAGTCCGCCCTTTGCAGGCGAAGAAGCAGCAATACTTGCAACAAAACCAGCAGGAGCATGCTCCACGACTGCTGGTTCTACTGGCATTGAAATAGTACTATGGCCGAAATGGTAAGGCATACCGTGCCCTACTTTATCCATCCATTTTCTATACTCGGCTACCCATGTGTCTGATGATCTTAAGTTTATGTAAAGTTGTTTTGTGGGTACTTTTTCTTTCATTAATATCTCGTTTTGAGATGATAAGAATCCCATATCTTGTTCAAATACTTTTCCCGCATTTTGATGGAAGTACCACTCAGGGAATAGTTTTGCTAAAGGTGATCTTTTTGTGGACCCAAATCGAACAATAAGCATCGACTTTCCTTGACCAGTTGGTCTACATAAGAAAAGGCCAGAAAAGTAATTTGTCACTCCGTCTTTGTCAACAATCTCACGGTTGTTTTGGAGATTACACGGTGCCTCAAATCTTAAAAAGTTTATATCTGTTTGGGTTGTTTGTAATATAAATAGTTACAAAAATTCGGTCTCCCTAAAAATTGGTTGACAGTTATTTTAATTTTATGTTCCACTATGATGAAGCTATTAAAAGGTTTATACAATTAATACATCATTAATTTACGAACCTTTTCATATTATAAACCTATTGCTACTATGGATAAACCTATTTAAAAAGCTTTTCATCTCATAAAACACAATCAAAATTTAAAAAAATAAAAATAAAAAAGAATTTAAAAATAGTTTAGACCTCTTCAAGATCTTAGACCTTTTCATTCTACCTAGGATTGAAATGGTTGCTCACTATGGTTCACAAATTTATAGACCTCTTCAAAAAAGTTTAGACCTATTTATAAACCACCATAGTGGATGCTCTTAAACATGGTGCCAGGACTTTTAGGTAAATTGCTTATTAGTAAAGACGTTATTGAAACTACGTACGTATAATTTTGTAGTTTTTAATAAGTACTAAGTCTCTCTCAAAGTAATTAAATACTACATTGATAATGATGCATGCATTTGTGATAGGATTTTTTTTTTTTTTTTTTTTTTTTTTTTTCTCTTTTTTATCAAAGTTTGCGATTGAATTTGATATAAATAGTTTCTGCTTATCACGATTTACAATCTTAGTTTGGCTATAAAGAAAAGCTGTAATTCCGTTAGCATTAATATATAACAAACGGGCAAAATATTTATTAATGCATCATATTTGACACAAATGTGACTTTCGTGTAGCGAATAAAAAACTTTTCTTTTATGGGTACTAAACTTTCATTTTTTGGTCTTTTTGATGTACTTTTTGACGTTTTTGCCCCTTAATTTTTTAAAAATCCAAGGGCAAAAAAGTCCAAAAGTACATCAAAAAGACCAAAAAATGAAAGTTTAGTACCCATAAAAGAAAAGTTTTTTATTCGCTACACGAAAGTCACAAAAGTGACAAGTTCAGTACATTAATAAATATTTTGCCCATAACAAAATCATCCGTATGATGATATGATCCATAAGCATGGGTATGACGGTTGTGGTGCGCGCTGACCAGGCCACCTCCACGTCAGCACTATATCATACCCATTCTCACCATCTTCCCCCGCATTTACTTCTTGCTTGCGCAGTGGTTACCACATTCCTTACCATTACTTATATATACCCCATTTGACTACAACCTTTTACCTCCCGTGAGTGAAATGGGTAAGAGTGTAGCAACGATCGTTTGAGGTACTGGATGACACACATGATGGTGTGTACCTTTACACATCCAGTGGTGTATATTAGCTCGATAATTCTGAAATATGTTTCACATGATTAATATCGCATGTCTGGATACTCTAGTTAAGCTAGGCATTAAATAAAATGTTGCATTCCATTGAATATAAAAGAGCTTTTTTCTTTTTCTGTGTGCGCTCCAAATTCAGATTTATAAATATTCACGATTTTATCAAATTAAAGCGGGGAAATGGTGATGATTCTCGTTTTTGGCTTGATAAATGGTACGAAGATGGAGTGCTAAAGAGGTTGTTTCCTCGTGTTTATGCCTTGGAACTTGACAAAAATATTTCAGTGAGTTCAAAGTTAAAGGCGCCAAGTTTAGGTACTACCTTCAGAAGAAATGCGAGGAGCGGTATTGAACAGACACAGTTTGATTCTATGGCGGAGATCATGAAAACAATCTCGCTGGTGCCTCGTGTTGACAGGTACATATGGTCGCTGGAGAATGATCGCTCATTTTCGGTTGCTTCGGTTCGCAAGACATTAGACAACAACCGGTTCCAGGAGGAGAGTTTGTCGACAAGGTGGGTCAAATCAGTGCCTATCAAGGTTAATATTCTGGCTTGGAAAGTTAAATCTAATGCTCTTCCTACTCGTTTTAACATATCTCGTCGTGGCATGGATATTGATTCTATTGATTGTCCCATTTGTAAAATGGGTGTCGAAACGACAAGTCATGTGTTCTTTCAATGCAATGTGGTTAGACAGGTTATGAGAAAGATTTCTTCATGGTGGAATGTGGAGTATATGGAGGTTAATTCATATGAGGAGTGGCGTTCTTGGCTCGTGTCTACCCGGATTCAATCAAACATCAAAGTTATTATCGAAGGGATCTATTACGGCTTGTGGTGGGTTATGTGGAATTTTCGGAATAAGACTTTATTTGATACGAAGATTTCGGAAAAGGTCTTGATCTTTGATAATTTAGTCTCTAGCTCTTTTTATTGGTTTAAATATCGATGTAAAGCATCGTTCAAATGGGACGATTGGCTTAAAAACCCTTATATTGTTTGTTGTTGATCTAGCTTCTTGCTAGTGTTTAATAAAATTGCCGTTTCAAAAAAAAATTCGAGTTGAAAAATAATATATTTAATAATGAGTTCCTTAAGTAATATCTCTAAAGATTATAAAATATCTAAAACCTAATCACACGAAAAAGAAAGTATAGTAGCATTGCTATTATAATGAAACTAGTTATAATACCTGTGCACGTACAGGCTTTTTAAAATTTCATTTTGATTATGTATTATTATCGATTAAGAAATGAATCACAAAGAGATTAACACATAAATCATAAGTATAGAAGAATGGTTGTATCTCACATCCGTGACTACCAACTCAATAACATTATCGTAGTATAGTAACGTAATAACCTGATTAAAAACCATATATTCTTGCTTAATAATTCTCATGTACATACTTTATTTCCTTTACAACGGCCAACGATTACGTTTATTTTTTATTTTATTTTTTTTTTATGAAACATCACGTCAATGAATAAAGTTAGGCTATCATCTACGTAGTATTTCTTTTTTTGATTTAGGAGGTGATTGTTATCAAATAAGGATTGTGATGCGTGCATTTTTTTTTTAAAAAAAAGGAAAACACCTTCTACATTAAATAATGACTATCTAACCCATGTGTTTGTTTGTTTTTTTCTTAATAATTAGCTTTGTATAACGGTTTTAACTGACAGACATGCTGAGGTTGATGTTGATGTTATTATTTAACTTTAACTATTAATATAATTTTGTACAAAATGTGCGAGTTTAAGAGCACATAATAAGCGTTAATGAAGTTAAATATGTTTCGTAAAGTTTTTAAAATGTTTTTATGGATTTTCATATACAAATTTTAAATAACAATTTCATGAGCCGTTGTTATAAGTAGAATCGCGTATATTTATTTCCATACCACAGTAACTCGTGCTTACCATTTGATATTTATATTCCCGTTACTGATAATTTAGCCGTATTTAATATTCAAACTCATGTACGCATAAATTAAGCTTTTAAATAGAATAACATGAGTCGTTATTTAAATAATATTCTAACGGATAAAGGTCTATAATTAACAATATTAAAACTAATTCGCATATTTAGAAACTTTTGTAATTTAAATATATGAAATCTGAAACTAATACTAATACTCATGTAATTTTAAACAAAGTTCATATTATAAAGTATAAGGGGTATAAAGTGTAAGGGGTTATTTGTATTTTTTCTAAAATTATTAAAAAACATGAAAACTTGTAATTTTACACTGAGCTCCATATATTTTATTTAAAATTCAACCACCAAAGTTTAATTAATTACTTCCTCTTTTTTTAAGTTTTTATTTTCATAAATTTGACACCTGTCGCTGGAGAATGATCGCTCATTTTCGGTTGCTTCGATTCGCAAGACATTAGACAACAACCGGTTCCAGGAGGAGAGTTTGTCGACAAGGTGGGTCAAATCAGTGCCTATCAAGGTTAATATTCTGGCTTGGAAAGTTAAATCTAATGCTCTTCCTACTCGTTTTAACATATCTCGTCGTGGCATGGATATTGATTCTATTGATTGTCCCATTTGTAAAATGGGTGTCGAAACAACAAGTCATGTATTCTTTCAATGCAATGTGGTTAGACAGGTTATGAGAAAGATTTCTTCATGGTGGAATGTGGAGTATATGGAGGTTAATTCATATGAGGAGTGGCGTTCTTGGCTCGTGTCTACCCGGATTCGATCAAACATCAAAGTTATTATCGAAGGGATCTATTACGGCTTGTGGTGGGTTATGTGGAATTTTCGGAATAAGACTTTATTTGATACGAAGATTTCGGAAAAGGTCTTGATCTTTGATAATTTAGTCTCTAGCTCTTTTTATTGGTTTAAATATCGATGTAAAGCATCGTTCAAATGGGACGATTGGCTTAAAAACCCTTATATTGTTTGTTGTTGATCTAGCTTCTTGCTAGTGTTTAATAAAATTGCCGTTTCAAAAAAAAATTCGAGTTGAAAAATAATATATTTAATAATGAGTTCCTTAAGTAATATCTCTAAAGATTATAAAATATCTAAAATCTAATCACACGAAAAAGAAAGTATAGTAGCATTGCTATTATAATGAAACTAGTTATAATACCTGTGCACGCACAGGCTTTTTAAAATTTCATTTTGATTATGTATTATTATCGATTAAGAAATGAATCACAAAGAGGTTAACACATAAATCATAAGTATAGAAGAATGGTTGTATCTCACATCCTTGACTACCAACTCAATAACATTATCGTAGTATAGTAACGTAATAACCTGATTAAAAACCATATATTCTTGCTTAATAATTCTCATGTACATACTTTATTTCCTTTACAACGGCCAACGATTACGTTTATTTTTTATTTTTTTATTTTTTTTTGATGAAACATCACGTCAATGAATAAAGTTAGGCTATCATCTACGTAGTATTTCTTTTTTTGATTTAGGAGGTGATTGTTATCAAATAAGGATTGTGATGCGTGCATTTTTTTTTAAAAAAAATTAAGGAAAACACCTTCTACATTAAACAATGACTATCTTTTTTTGGGTAAAGGGGAATAATCCTGTACCCCGGCAAAATGCATTAACCAAAAAAACGTTTAAGTACAATGGATATGGGTGAATCCCATATCTCAGCCCGTTACAAAGGCTAGACACTTACATACGAGGATACTTTCAAGATCCTTACCAAGAAATCAAATCACTACGTAATTGAAAATAACAGACTCTGATAAAACTATTTCCTAGGAGCTTGTAGATTAGTGCCGTATATGGCATTAAACACATCTAAATTCCCCGGAAGATCTTGAATCAGCTGCGAATACTCACCAAAGTCATAGTCGTCAAGCTCATCTTCAAGCTCATTACCACCACCAAAACGGTTTTCTGGCTCCAAAACTTCGTCCTCATCAGAATCTGAAAGCACTACGTTACCCACTTTTGAGAATGGATTATCCCTCTTAGTAGATGAAGTGGGTGGGGTAGAAGAAGAACAATGACTATCTAACCCATGTGTTTGTTTGTTTTTTTCTTAATAATTAGCTTTGTATAACGGTTTTAACTGACAGACATGCTGAGGTTGATGTTGATGTTATTATTTAACTTTAACTATTAATATAATTTTGTACAAAATGTGCGAGTTTAATAGCACATAATAAGCGTTAATGAAGTTAAATATGTTCCGTAAAGTTTTTAAAATGTTTTTATGGATTTTCATATACAAATTTTAAATAACAATTTCATGAGCTGTTGTTATAAGTAGAATCGCGTATATTTATTTCCATACCACAGTAACTCGTGCTTACCATTTGATATTTATATTCCCGTTACTGATAATTTAGCCGTATTTAATATTCAAACTCGTGTACGCATAAATTAAGCTTTTAAATAGAATAACATGAGTCGTTATTTAAATAATTTTCTAACGGATAAAAATCTATAATTAACAATATTAAAACTAATTCGCATATTTAGAAACTTTTATAATTTAAATATATGAAATCTGAAACTAATACTAATACTCATGTAATTTTAAACAAAGTTCATATTATAAAGTATAAGGGGTATAAAGTGTAAGGGGTTATTTGTATTTTTTCTAAAATTATTAAAAAACATGGAAACTTGTAATTTTACACTGAGCTCCATATATTTTATTTAAAATTCAACCACCAAAGTTTTATTAATTACTTCCTCTTTTTTTAAGTTTTTGTTATCATAAATTTGACACCTGTATTTTTATGCATTTTTTTCTTAACCAAATTTCTCCACCAAATTTATTAAGTTTGACCAAAATCAATTTAATTTTGACTTTCTATTGACCAATCATATTGCTCGATTTCCCCTACGTGGCAAAATCGAGCTCTCCTATTGGTCTAATTTTTTTTTCAATGAGAAAGGGTTTTGTAAAAATACTCCGAAATGATGTAATTCTTTTATTATATAAAAGAAATATGGGATCAAGTGGCATATACTAAAAACTAAATAGCAAAATTTAAATGAATAAAAAATCTAATCTGGTCACGTAAAATTATCTAAATTTGAACAAGTTGCTTAGCGGACAACCTCAAATGGTATTATTATCAATATGTAATTTAGTGATGCCTGAGACAATGTCTAATTTGCTACGTAAAGTCAATGATAAAAATACGTGGTTCAACTGATGGAGAGTCGATGCTTTTTCGAAGCATAAGGATTCAATGGTTCGTTCTACTTTTTAAAAAACAATTTGGCTGAATTTTTTCTCTCATTTGCCTTTCCTAGCTCTAACTCTCCCGCCAAAAATCCACCATTAAAAACCTTCAATTCCCTCATTTCTACGTTAATTGATACATAAATCAAAATTCTAAACCGATCAATCAACTCATAGTTGCATTCGATCTCTATCATCCTATCAGTTTAATTTTTGTTTTTCGGGCATTTTTTGTGATTTTGTTGACGTTCTTTCATTTTGAAGGTTCATAATATCTACTAAAATGTGATTATCGAAATGTAGAATTGAAGTAGCAGGCAAATATGTAGATTTTGTATTAGATTTGAATATTAAGAAAAATAATAGGGAAAATTCAAAAATTTGTAATGAATTGGGGGAAATTGGGGATCTGGATGAGAATATTGGGGATGTTAGTTCTCAGAGTGATGATGATGATGTGAATAAGGTAGAGATGGAATTGACTAAGGGGATTGATGATTGCGTGGGAGAAGTTGGTATGGGTAATCAATGTAAGAATGTACATGTTGCTTCTGATGCAAGTTTGTTTAATTGCGATGGTGAGAAAAAAGATGAAGATGGAAGGGATAATGTTATACATACTGACATGAATAAACAAAAAATTTCTGTAAGCCCTTCTAATACTAATGGAGATGCATGTTAATTTGATGATGTTAATAGTACTGTAATTGCTCTACTGATAATATTTGAAGCGCAAATAATGATGCTAAATCGAAAGATAATAATGCTAAGATACATGTATAGAGGAATGGTATGAATATTATAGTGAAGAACTCTTATGCTAATGTTCTTAGTCAAAATGTGAAAAAACAAGATAACAAGTTAGTGTATGTACCAATGTGATAAGTGAAGAAAGTGAGGAGGTTGTGATTTTTGAAGAAGAATTTATTAAAAAAAAAAAGGGGATGTAACTAGTACAATCGACGCTTTCGGTGTCGACTTTTTCATAACCATGCCATCGTCATGACGTCGGCATTATCTGGTGTCATCGTCATGTCGACGGGAGCAGGACAACGGCGATGTCACGTCGGAAACAGCAGTCCCGTCGACAACTTCCGACGACAACGTGGGGCCCACTTGGTTTTTCAGTCAAACGAATTCGTTGTCCGTCAAATTGTTCCCGTCGACATGTCGACGGGAGCATAAAACTAATTAACATTTTAATTATTAAACGTTAATTGAGTTTTATATATCGCCGTCGACATGTCGACGGTCCCATTTCGTCAAATCAACATGTCGGTCAATGCTTTGCTTAATGGTGTCGTCGACCTGACGACGGCAACATTAGAATATTAATATTTTTTGTTTAATGATGTCGTCGACATGACGACGGCATGATTAGAATATTAATACTTTTTTGTTTGATGGTGTCGTCAACATGTCGACGGTACCAATATGCTATGCTGCTAACAGCAGGCTGCAAACCAGCAATAATCCAGATTTTTTCTGAAAAATTTTCCGGAGAAATCTACCAAAACCTGTAACCATAAGCTATAACCACTCAATATCAACATGTCCTAACACATACAACTCGACATAGGCTAAAACACTTGCAAATTATCGCTAAACACCCTCAAATGCATTAAAACATATAATGTCTACAAAACAGGGTGTGGTAATATCNTTCTGAAAAATTTTCCGGAGAAATCTACCAAAACCTGTAACCATAAGCTATAACCACTCAATATCAACATGTCCTAACACATACAACTCGACATAGGCTAAAACACTTGCAAATTATCGCTAAACACCCTCAAATGCATTAAAACATATAATGTCTACAAAACAGGGTGTGGTAATATCTAAACCTAGCTGCCATATCCACAAATGTTTCAATATCCGCGATGTTCAAGTCGCCAAAAGGTTAAACTACAAAATACTAAGATAAGGGTCGCGAAAATATTGTTTCAACCATAAGTACAACACAAAATAACCCAAGTTTGTACCTCTACATCCCTAAGTCACTCATCATCACTATCACCATCCACATCGATATTGCCATGGCCACTCCGGCTCCCGCTCCCACTCCCGCTCCCGCCAGCTCCACTGCCCCAGCCATCCACGTGCTGAGAAACCACCTGACTAATATACTGGGACCATTGCGGGTTGGTCAAGACAAAACCGGTCAACAAATCGAGCTGCGCCTTCATGACCTTGCGTTCTTCAGCATCTTCCCGGTTCTTCTCCTCAGCCTCAGCAATCTTTTTTTGAGTTGCAGCAAGCTCAGCAGACATCTCGGCCATACCTAAAAACGACATAATCAAAATTTAAAAACAGCCATTGCAATACATAAATCGAGTCATGAGTAATCTATAATTAATATTATCACACTATACATACCTGGAGGTGGAGGCGGGTCGTATGGTAACGGTGGCCTGCTCATGCCGGGTAACACCCTACCCCGTCCGGCTATGTGACCCCGCTGCTTGCTCTTCAGAACCATAGCAAGTATCTGCTCCTCCGTTTACGCCACCCCTTCAGGTGTATTCGCTCCCAGATCTCTCACCCGAACCATCTCTTCCTATTTAGTTGAAAAAATTGAGAAAATTAATATATATGTCAGGTTAATTACAAGATTATGTTTCAATAAATCATTAAAGTGCGTGTTTGGGGAAATAAATAAATAATAATTAAAAAAACGATACTTACATACTGAACCCGAGGCTCATCCTGCAACCACACACCATCCTTGTCGCAGTGTGTGTCGTAAAAGCTCTGGATGAGTGACGGGTACTGCTTGTCCTTGCTGTTCTGAAACTTTATATACACATGCATATAAGATGAAACAAATTAAAAATGACAAATCAAACACCATAATATATTTTAATTAAACTTAAATACTTTTATAAAATTAAAATTAATTACTTTTATATAATTAAAAATTTTAATTAATATATAATTAAAATTAAATAATTTTATAAAAATAAAATACTTTTATAAAAATAAAATGTGTCTTACATATTCGTGGCGAATAGCGGCCAATGACTTGGAACCGTGGCGGATATACACCTTGTTCTTCTTCCTGTTCTCCTTGTTCACAGCAGCTCGCTTCAGGTTCTTGTCATTCATGTAGAACTTCAGGTGCTCCTCCCACACAGACAGCTCGACGTTCGGAGAAGGGTTTTGTCGTATGACATCCACCGCCACGGGCCCACCCTTCTTGGTAAAAAAATTCTTCTTCATGTTGCCTTTATTGTCGGAGTAGCGCTTAGTCACATACGCATTGATGCCGGTCCGAATAAATTCCCATTCGTGGCTGCGCCTGTGGGTCTCCAAGTGGAAGAATTCCTGCAATCAAATATAGTTAATATTAACATAAAGATATAAATAAATAAACAAATTTAAATAAATATACACAATTAAACAAATTTAAATAAATGTACACATTCAAATAACTAAATATAGAAATATAATTAAAAGGAAAATAAAATAACTGACCCCGAGTCGGTTCATGAAGGCAGCCCGAGTCGCTTTCTCAAGACTGTACTAGAAGGGATAGTGCAACGGCAGTGACCTAACCAGCTCGCCAACGTAGTTAGTGAACCATGCGCGGTTGGGCCCGACCTGAGTATACGTCTCCTGATCTGCAGTCTCGAACTCGATCGACTGCGGGCCCGATCTTTCCACGGCTTTCCTGAGCGCTACGTTCTTGTTGGCTTGACGGACCGGTGGCCTGCCGACATCCCGACCTCCATCCCTGCCTCCACCTCTCGCCCTACCTCCTCGTCGAGGTCGTCGTCCACCCGATCCTACAATTGAAGTTAGTGAAAACGTCAAAAAATAACAAGTAACAAAATTCAAATGATCAAGTTTAAATTTCTTACCACCACCACGACAACCGCTATCAATCTGACGGGGAGGGAAAGGTGGTGGGTCACCGGCACCATCACCATCATGACCGCGGGCGACTGCTGCTGCCATCTGTAAAAGTACAAGTTGAATAACGTATAGAAATTCATGAACAAATTAACATAAGCATGCACACATTCAAATACATACATATTCAAAGTAAATATACATATTTAGACAATCCATAACAATTTCATTCAAATAAGTGTCGTTTTACAAAAATTTAAGATCAATCTGCTAAATCAACATCACTATCATAAACAGCATCAGTCACAACTTCAACTTCATCATCAGAATTGTTTGGATCAGAATCTGCTAAATCATAAGGATCGTCGTCTTCATAATCAATAAAATCATCGTCGTCATCAACAAGAATGATTGGTGGTGGTGCCTCAACTAACATTGATTGACCATCGATATTTAAGGTTTCAAATTTCAAATCATTTAAATTAGCAGACAGTTGGAGATTAGATGAATTGTTGCCATGTATCACATCATCATCGTCTTCTACCACGATGACATCCCATGTTGTGTTGTGATTCACTTCTTGGACGACCTTCCAATGGAGTGGTCATCTGGCAGGATCTTCAAGGTAAAAGACTTGTTTTGCTTGTGTGGCGAGAATGTAAGGTTGATCTTCAAACGCTGTGCTACATGCCCAAATTTGTGTCATGTTGTTTCTAGTGTTATAACGTTCGACTCTACCTCTTTTGGCTAAGTCGAAACACTTAACTCGAAACAACACAACTTTGAACTGGGTATACGCAAACTCCAAAATTTCTTCTAGCTGACCATAATACATTTCTCCTTCCTTCTCGCCAGGTGAACAAATTCCGCTGTTCTGAGTAGTACGTTTTACATCGCGGCTGTGTACGACAAACTTCACACCGTTGACTACACAAGAGTTTACTGAGGTTGCGGTCGATGATGGTCCACAAGCCAAAGCGAATAAGTCGGGAGTACAACTTGGGTCATTGGCTGTGTAAAGTTTACCGATCTATGAACAAAGATAAGAATAGATAGAGATGAGTAATATAGACGTTATTTATACAAGGAAATACATATAATAAGTTTACCTTCGTCTCAAACCATCTAGGAAATTCTTACTGCATGTCGCTATCAGGACGTTCACTGAAAATGTTCATGATATTAGAATTAATCGAAAAGATAACTAGGGAAAAAGAAATTTCAAAATAAAAACGCGTACCTCTCGAACTCGTTCATGTACGCGTCGATCTCAGGACTGTTGTGAAGTACATACCATATCATTTTCTTCATTTCTGGGAGACCTAACCGAATAATTGTCTCTTTACCAGACTTTTTACATAGTGATCGGAACACATGGAAATCAATTGTTAGGCGAGGACAGCCCTGAGATGCAGTGGGATGATTAAATTTCGTCTCAATTTCACCCCGAAAATACCGAGAACAAAAATTTAATGCTTCGTCTGCAACATAACACTCCACTATTGAACATTCCGGCTTAGCTTTATTTCGTACATAGTTTTTTAGCTTCTTCATGTATCTTTCAAATGGATACATCCACCGGAATGAAACAGGCCCGCCTTCAAGAGCCTCTTCAGGTAAATGCATAACCAAGTGAATCATAATGTCGAAAAAAGCAGGAGGATATATTTCCTCAAGACTGCACAAAATATTGATCAACTGGTCTTTCGCTTTCACCATGTCATTCACCATCAAAGTGCGGGCGCAAATTTGCTTAAAGAATGAACAAAGCTCGATTAATGGTGCATAAGTCTGTGCGTCCAAGTATTGCTGAAGTCCATAAGGAGGTAACCGTTGCATCATTATATGACAGTCATGTGACTTCATGCCCGTTATATTGTTATCATCTTTGGTCACTTTCGACTTGAACTTGGATCGGAACCCATATGGCAATTTAATTGTTTTGATGTATTGACAGAACAGTTTTCTTTTATCGAGTGTGAGGGAGTACTAAGCATGAGGCTTCGAGCACTTCCCGTTTTGTTTGTTTCCGAGCCACAACTCCCGTTGTACCCAAAGCTTGCAAGTCTTGTCTTGCCTTGCCTTGGCGGTGTCTTTAGATTTCTCATTCATCAACAAAGTGTTCAAGATACTCTCCAACACATTTTTTTCGATATGCATGACATCTAAATTGTGTTGTAAAGAAAGAGAAGACCAATATTCAAGCTCGTAGAAAATAGACCGTTTAGTCCAGTTCAGTTCGGTTGTTGTATTACGTTTTATCTTCCCACCCCCATAATCTGGATGTTTCCCTGGCAAACGTGTGGGCAATATTGCAAGTTGAGTCAAGATATCAGCCGGAGTATCTTTTTTAGGAGGATTTCTAAAATCAGTTGCACCATTGAATGTAGTACAGTCCCTCATCCATTTATGGTTTTTTAAGAATCTTCTATGGCCAACATAAGTTGTTTTGCTTATCACACGCGTAGCCGGAGTGTCTACTTTGCATGTAGGGCATGCGTAGTAACCTTGCCCACTCCAACCAGACAAACTACTACGAGCAGGAAAATCATTGATGGTCCATAAAAGCATCGCTCTCATGTTGAATTCTTTGCCTGTAACATCATCCATAGTCAAGACACCTGGTTTTTTCCATAATTCCTGAAGGTCATCAATCANCATAAGTTGTTTTGCTTATCACACGCGTAGCCGGAGTGTCTACTTTGCATGTAGGGCATGCGTAGTAACCTTGCCCACTCCAACCAGACAAACTACTACGAGCAGGAAAATCATTGATGGTCCATAAAAGCATCGCTCTCATGTTGAATTCTTTGCCTGTAACATCATCCATAGTCAAGACACCTGGTTTTTTCCATAATTCCTGAAGGTCATCAATCAAAGGCTTTAAGTAAACATCAATGTCCTTCGCTAGTGATTTAGGGCCAGGAATCAACAACGTCAGCATCAAAGAAGTCTCTTTCATGCATAACCACGGAGGCAAGTTGTATGTTGTTAAGATAACAGGCCACATGCTGTATGATTGACTAAGGTTGCCGAACGGATTGAAACTATCAGCCGCCAACCCTAATCGGACGTTTCTTAGTTCGTTAGCAAATTCCGAATATTTACCGCTGTCAAACTTCTGCCATGCTTCACCATCAACCAGTTTCCGTAGACTTTCCAGTAGCATTCCAAGTCATATGTTTTGCGGTGTGAATAGACTTGTACAAACGTTGTAGTCTAGGAATGATAGGAAAGTAACGCAACACCTTGTTAGGAACTTTCTTCCCCGTTGTGTTCTTGTCTTTCCATCTACTCGTGTTACAGACCGGACAATACTCCAAATCTTCGGCATCAGTCCCCCGATATAAAAAGCAATCATTTCACAAGCATGTATCGACTCATACCCTAACCCGACATTTTTAAATTCTTTTTTATAGCAGAGTATGATGGTGGGAGATTTTAACCTAACCTGGGAGGAAATACCTCCTGGAGAAATTTTAGCGTATTGTTAATGAAGTATCACTCCATTTACCGCTGACCTTGAGATGCGTAAACTTTGCCATAAAATCCAAGGTGGTCATAAAGTCACAACCCAGGTAAAGAGGCTGGTTGGAACTGGCAAGTAACTCTTCAAACTTGTTACGTACAGGAGGTGTCATTGCTTGAGTCGGCTCGTTAATTGTCTCGCCAATATTTGGAGGAGTTGGCTCATTTTGTTCATTATTTAGAGGAATATCAAGAATATCATTAAGGCACGCACCCATGTCACTCATCTCACATTCTGTTGTGTTATGTTCTAATGGAAGAGGATCCGGTTCACCGTGATCGCGCCATTGTGTATAAGTTGGGTCCCACTCATGTTGGCCTATGTGGTCTTTAAGTTTGCGGAGAGATACCCATGGAACATTACAACAAATACGACAAAGACATTTTATGTTTCCGTAACTATTCAATAACGGCTTGCAATGATCGATGAATGCAGCAAGTCCATCATAGAATTCTTTTGAACAATGATCTAAAGTGGTCCAACGCTTATCAAGTATCATAACTGCATTTTGTTTTGTTCAACACTTAATTATTACACATTCAAAAGATTCGACACATAAACACATATAACAGTGGAATTATTACGAGTTGTTTTGTTCACCTAGTGCAACTATGGAAGGCAATCCTAACCCACTCTTTGAATGATTCGTCTCATATATGAATGCGTATAACTCATTTACTATTTGAGAAATTTTCGGCAGCATTTCCCTTCAACTCCCCAAATATGTGCATTAAAGACATATTCGTATGAGTAAAGGAGAAATAATGTCGAAATCATCTCAAATATTAAATCAATTATACGCATCCATATCCTAAATGAGACAAAACATTCAAAAAGCAGTCCCAAACAGGGGACTTTCCGAAATTAATTTCTAATAAACTAATTCCAGACGGGTTTTCTATAGGATGATTAACTTCGGACGGGGAATTTCCGAAGTTAATCACTAAAATCCTAAAACATTCACAAAAGTCTAACAATAATACACAAATCGACTATTTTAAATTAAACAATAAATAGCATATATTTTAAGTTAAACAATTAATAGAATATAAATAATTGTTTGGTTTTCGGCTTATGTTTCATAAGCTTATTTTTTGTGACTTATTTTTGAAACTATTTTGTTTATATAAGTTTATCATGTCATGATAAGCTTATGTAAGGTAAAAAGTTTCAAAATAAGCCATAAAAATTTAGCTTATGAAACATAAGCCGAAAACCATACAAGCCATAAACCCGTTATATAAACCGAAACAAACACACTCTAAAATCACACTATTTTTTTCTTTCTTTTACTAGTTTATTTTTCCAAACTATTTTTTTTAGTTACTAACCAAACTATTTTGTTTATATAGTTACTAACCAAACTATTTTTTTTCTTTCTTTTACTAGTTTATTTTGCCATAAGTACTAACCAAACGCTATGTTACACTAAACTACTAACCAAACTATACATACGGCTGCAAGCACTAAACTACTAACCAAACGCAAGCGCTAAACTACTAATCAAACGCTACGAGATACGAAACTACAACAAAGCATAAAAATGAAAAAAAAAAAAAAAAAAAAAAAAAAAAAAAAAAAAAAAAAAAAAAAAAAAAAAAAAAAAAAAAAAAAAAAAAAAAAAAAAAAAAAAAAAAAAAAGACACACACAACAACAACAACAAATTATCAACTCACTGTCTCGTATGGAAGAAAAAAGTGGGGAAGAAGATGAAGAATTAAACAGCAGAAGGGTTGAGGAAAGAATTAAACATGGGAGGAGGAGAAAGAGGTGCAGAGTGGTGCTCGTGTAGTGGTTGTGGTGGTGGAGCTGTGGTGCTGAAGCTGTGGTGGTGGTGGGGTAATGTAATGGTGGAGGAGATTGTGGTGGTGGTGTTAGTATCGGAGGTGGTGGAGGAGCTGTGGTGGTGGTGAATCGCCGGTCGTCTTCAATTATTGAGAGAGAAAAGTGTTATAAGTTTTTTTTTGGTCTAAGTGTTTGACCAGATCTATTTTGTTATAACTTTTTTCTCTCCCGTCGACATGTCGACGGGATAATTAACTTATTTTTGTTGTTTACTGCTTGGCGGGACAAATGAATTTTTCATGAAAATTTTGGCGCTATCCTTCCCGTCGACATGTCGATGGGATAATAAAGCTATTTATAAACTTAAAAAAAAATAGTTACTTTTAATATAATTAAAAAAATTAATCTATTATAAATACTTTTATAAAATAAAAAAATATTAAAAAATAGTTTTATAACTTAAAAAAACTAGTTAAATTTAATATTAATTACTTTTAATATAATTAAAAAAAATTATTTATTATAAATACTTTTATAAAATAAAAAAATATTAAAAAATAGTTTTATAAAATTAAAAATAACTAGTTAAATTTAAAATTAATTACTTATAATATAATTAAAAAAAATTATTTATTATAATTAGAATATCACAAAATAGCAAAGATGTACAACTCTGTTTTTTTATCCCAACCATTAGATAACCTCGAGATCACAACCGGTCAAAATTCAAGTCTTGTATCCTTGACCAATTGTTTTACACGAGATGATATGGCTATACACGAGATGTTAAACGAACGAGTCGAGATGCTATGGTTATACACGGGATGTTAAACGATTAGCTTTATTTGATACTAGCTTCCAGGCCCGGTCGATGGCCGGTTAATTTTAAGAAATTGTTTGTAGGAAAAAGAAGATAGTACAAATTCTTTATACAATAGAGTAGTAAAATGCTTTATACAATAAAGTTAAATAATATAACATTAGAACGTAAAAAATAAGGTCATCTCTATAATAAACGTAAGAAAAAGTACATATACTTTATTGTGGAGAAATAGATAATAAAAAATANCAATTTAGCGGACCCATACCCACTTCACTACCACAGAAAAAAATCTGAAATTAAGCTAAGATAATTCTTATAGGGATAATTCCATGTTTACCCAATTTAAACATGAAAATGTCATATATACCCAAAATACAAGTTTTGAATGTATGATGTACAATGCATTTGAAGCATGTTTTGGGTAAATATGGCATTATCATGTTTAAGTTGGGTAAATATGGAATTGCCCCATTCTTATATACTTTTGTAATTGTGTTTTAGTTATAAATGAAGCATTATTGAAAATATTCCATGTTTTTTATAAAAGTCGATGGTGTCTTATGTATTGAAATTTATTTCATTTTATGAATAGTCTTGATGGAAATCGTTCGCTATGTACAACTGGTAAGCCTTGCTCTAGTTCTCCGGGTACCGATTCGTCTCCAGGTAGCCCCAGCGTAGGCAAAAGCAAGAAGAGTAGCACTCTACCAGTAGTGCTAGGCATTACCATCCCGGCCTTCTTCCTTATCTGGGTTGCTGCAGGTGTTTTTATCATTTTACGTCGTAGGAAAATGAAACCAAACAAGCCAGTTGTTACAGTTTAGATTTTACTATACTTGTAGAAATAAACTAATAACTAACATTTCCCTAGAGTTTTCTTGTTCTTAATATATAGCATTTATTTTTATAAAACCATAATATGTATTACGACATGTTTAGCAATTGCTTCCTGTAGTAATAACAAATATTTTGTTTCAAAGTGTTTCACAATCAAAACTTTGAGGTTATTCATCTACTTTTTGTTAATCATAACAAATCATGTAAGGGCATTTACACAGGTGCTGGAACAAATGGAAATTCTAACGGGTTGCAAAATTTCGGTGAACAAGTGGGAAATGCAACTACGGACACTGTGGTGCAACAAACTTTCGGCTCACCTTCACCACTACTTGATAATTCTGGTGATACTAGCAATTAATTGGGACATGCAACTGAGAGTATATAATCCATGACGATCTGTCGTTGATTTTAAAGTAAATGGTTTAGATGTGTTGTTTCATAACAAGGAGTTGTATGTGTTTGAGCAATTATTTNTTGTTCTCATCAATTGTGTTAAACACGAGACATTAGTCTAATCATTATGTTTGCTGATTTGGAACTCGAATTAACAGAGGGCTGTTCTAAATACACCGAGCTTTCCATTAAATTAACGATAATAATTGTGTAATAATTATAATCAGGTTTTTACCGTCATTTATCAATAGTTTATTCCAATGTTTTAAAACCCGGTTCTCATCGATCCGGTTTAGTCGTCGGTTCACGGGGTCACCGGTTGAACCGCCGGGTCGACCCGGTTCTATACCTAAGGAAGGTATAGAAAAATATTTACACAGTAATGAAGATAGAAAGAGAAATTACAAAAATATTGACATAGGCGAATTACATAAAATCGAAAATAAAGCAAGGATGTATAAAAAAATACTTAACAAAAACAAACCCATATCAGATCGTATTCAACTAATTAGCGTGCATTAAGACAGCCAGTCAAGTACACTCTATATACGGTACGTAACAAAGTGAATGAAACCACAAAAATGTCTTATATAAAGATGTGCCATATTAGCAACAAGAACAGCTATATATATATATATTTCGGGTCGGTAGTCTATTCTCTTTTGATTTTCATAGCTCGTTATGTTTGTCAGCGTTATGATAAAGATTTTAATATGAAATGGATACGACATTACTTGTACAAGATCTGTTTAATTTATAGGCTCGTGGACCTATATATTATTCTTACTTTGAAATGGACTTGAAGGTAAATAAATCGTTTTTCATTGTAATCACTGACACTTTTATATTGCTGGATAATGTGTGAAAAGCACTATTATATTCTTCTTGTAATGAGTAACGATCTCGAGCAGATTTTATGCCTCTTTCTTTGAGAAGATGGTTGACTTGTATACATCAAAGTCAACATTGACATGGCCGTAAAAGTCAAATGTTATAAGATTATACCATTAATATCCAATCACATTTTGGACTCGTGCCATTACTATATATGGAAATCTCCAAAGAAGGAATAATTCCACATTTAACAGCGATTACCAAATTTCAAACCGACAGTAAGGAAATTATGGGTTGTCTGTTAAACCACTAGCTAAAAATAAATATTGTACACGAATACCTCTAAAATTTATACGCATATGCCTGAAATGTATACGTCACCAACTGATATTTTACAGAATATTTAGGTGCATGAATGTTAATAACCGTTACATTATGATAAAATACTTTAAACTGTGTCGAAAACACTACATGCCTTGGCTATCAAAAAATACGCGAGCAAAAAAATAGCATAAAACCTTAGAGATTGTTATATGTTTTGTTTTGCTTATACCGACTTGTAAAATTTGTTTGGGTTTCAGGGGGCTCTACACCTTAATCCCCGTTATTTTTCGTAGCGTTATCAAGTTGACTCAAACGAGCGTGCATCACATACCTGTTGGGTTCATTCATCACCCAAGTCCCTGATTACAAGATTTGAACACAAATTAAGCCAAGTGATGAACTATCTTGAACACAACCAAGTCACTGAGTGAATAGTCATTCAGTGAGTCATCTTCAGGAAGCTAAGGATAAGTCTATGAAGTAAAGACTTTCCATTCAGTGAGGCGGATTCTCAGTGATTGGCCTAAGCCAAAGAAGAAGATGATGGATTCAGTGAGTGATGGCAATTAGCTCACTGAATCCCTGTT
>LBNU01022114.1:24431-37953 GCA_014162995.1 Artemisia annua | reverse complement strand
TCTCCAACTCTCTAGTTGGTCTTCGCCTAGAGTATTCAACTTGTGGCACACCCTTGTCCCCTTAGTGATAGGCGACATTACGCTAACCCAAGGAAAACGCCTCACCTCCAACTTCATCATCATCATCTTCAAAGAGTAGTGATGATGGTTGCCCAACTCTAAGACTCCCCCCACTAACATACCTTTCACATACTACCGGATCGACCCGAGTGCAATCGGAGGAGTCAAGCAAAACAAAGGGAGTTCAAGAACATCGGGAGCCTTGGCAAGCTCAAGAAAGAAGATTCAACCGTCATTAAAGTGCGGGTTGTAGGAGATTAGAGAGTGTTTGATAAGCGGTTTTTAACAATTTGGATATTGAACAATTGTTTTTGTTGTGAGTTGATGTTGTTTGGTAGATGATATGACTATTAAAACATGTATAAACTAACTTTTGGATGCAAGGATGACAACTTTTTCGGGTTGCAAATTTTCATGTTTATTAAAAAATTTCAACTTTAGAGTATAGTTGAAATTCGCTAGCCCCCGGTCAAAAATTCAATCTAGGCATTTTACATGTCCCATTTTGCATTTCCTAACTAGATTATAACATTAAATTTTAGTTTTAGGGGAATTTTCAAATTTTTCGGAAACGTCTTCCGGGTCAAAAAATGCGTTCTGCCTCCATTTTAGACTTCGGCGAAGCACGAACCCTCTCCAGCGGTTCCGCCAGACATACCTGCGTAACATGTTTCACCACGCGGATTCCACGGCACCCTCGCAAGGGTTCCGCTGTTACTCCCCGAGGGTTCCGCCACTCGCCCCAGATTTCCAACCATTTTCAAATTTTACCAAAAACCATCACCATCCAATACACTCTTTTAAGTTAGAAAACAATTGCTTGTTTAGCTTAGAATCTCCTTAGACATTGTTAGGAGCAAAAATCTACAACCTTCTCCCGCCAAAATTCAAATCATTCCTACTGACCACCTCAAAGGAACCCTCAGCTATAATGGAAGGAACCTCTAAAGGTTCCGTTGAGAGCCTGAACTTTGTAAACCCATATCATCATGGAGCCTAGTCTATGCATTTAAGTGCAAAACTATGTCTTCTTCCTTCTTTCATTGGATTTGACTTCCAAAAACACTGAGAAAACCTTATTTAACGTCACCAAAATCATTACAAACCTCCATTTTGAATGGATTAATCATTTAATTCAAACACCCCGTCTTCCAACATATTCATCTCCTATACAATTCAAACATCATCACACAACCTCAAATCACAACTTCACCCAACTTATAAATCCTTACCTTGATCATCCAAAAATACACTACCTTAACCATGACTAGAGTACCTTTTCACTCGCATACCTTTTCAAGAACCTATTCGAAGACGCTCGAATTAGCTGCTCAAAACCCAATTGCTCACATCAAACCATCACCCTAAAGCCATCCTCGGTATGATCATCTCACCAAACAAGACATGAACAAACATATTAGAACTAAAAAGCCAAATATCAATATCACACCTATAGACCACCAATATATATTAAGCATCAACCACTCACCACAACAATAAAACACCCCAAACCAACACCACAAGTGCTCAACTCAAACCATCCAAACTCCATCACCATCATACCGCCAAAACTACCACCCATTGGAGCTATTTTTTGGAATTCTCCACCATCATCACCTCACCCTCCATACATCGGAGGATTCTAAATGATCACCACCAGAATTCACCCAATCCGTTCATTCCTTTATCACAATTGCATCAATTTCCAATCCCAAAACCAAAGCCATTTTTAAGCCCAATGTGCCTTTGGAAACACCAACAACACAACCCACCTTACTTTCATCCTCCTTCAAAAGACATCCATGCTTTTAGGAGAACCTCAATTTGAAAGAGAATGTTCAAACCAATTCCACCCACCCATCCGCAATCATCGACCATTCTTTCCCTCCTATGGGAGATCGAAAGAATGTGAAAGGCCAGTCTATATCAACAATGGTCCTCCAAAACAACCGGTTGACTTGAATCCATCCAAAATCCACCACCACCCGCTCCAACCAACTCTCATCCACATCCTCATCACCCTCATTGCTCACAATGTGAGCACCAATGATCAAACTTGGTAAAGCATCAAAACCTTTGCTTCACCTGAATTCCATTGATGAAACCCGCTTCACTCTCCAAACATTCTAGAGCGTTTGGATGCTCCTCTCCCATCCCGAACCATTCCTAGAGCTCACCTTGGAGCGTTTGCCCCAACTAGAAGGGTGAAGTCACCCCTACTTATAGGAAGTAGGATAGTTGTTTTTCTTCTTAGTTTCCTTTTGTTTTTTTTAGAAGTAGGAGTGTAACATTCATTTTCTGTTTAGTTGACTTTTTAAAGTCAACATTTTCTGAAAAAATGAATTCTTCCTTACTTTGCCTTTATGTTGAAACACTGCTATGAGCTTAGGTTGTGTTAGCTCTCTTTTCTCATATTATGTGCGTGATTAATATTTTGTCACCAACTAACATTTTTTTTAGTTCAAAATCCATATTCCCTTATTGGCCTACTCCATTTAGGGGAGTATCGATCAAGGGAGCATGAGTTCCGGCTACGCTACCTCTTCTTTTTTTTTGACAAAAAGGGGGGAGAAACATATCTAAACTTTAGGAACTTAATGATCCTTTCGTTAAAACAAGTTTAAAATATAAGGTTTTAAAAGACTTTAAAGCTAAAACGAGTAATTTACTTAAAACGAAGTTTATGTTTTGTCATCAACAAAAAGTGGGAGATTGTTTAATACAAATATCGCTTAAAACGTATTTATATTTTACGATCTTTTACTAAGTTTTGTTAACGACAAAGATAAACTTTAGTTTTTGGTAAAATACAATTTTTAGTTTCAATCTTGTATAATTTTGTTTTGCTACATTTTACATCTTCACTTTTAAATTTATATAACACAACATTTTCAGTATTTACTTTAAAAATATGAATACAAAATCATGGTAAATAAAACCTTTGTGTGTTTGATCATAACCAAAGTACTTGAGATTAGTTAACACTTAAGTCTTGGATGTGACACTACATGATATGCAAGTAAAATGGTTCTTACATGCCTTAAATAATGTAGGTGTAAATTGTTGCATAGCTAGCTAGAAGATGAGACTTAGTAGAAGTTAAAGTCTTGTATGTCTTGTCACATCTCATCATTAGTTTTGTGGTCATATCACATTGATGGTGACCTTGTGTATTTGACCTTCTCATGGACCTAGCCTACAAGCCATGCATGTGGAAGAAGTTAAAGGTTGGATGTGACTAAGGATTGGTTTGGAAGTTATGGTTTAAGCTAATTGTCTGCAGACCTGGTCGGCACCCTCAGGCTTACACGGCGGAAACCCTTTGGAGGGTTTCCGCGGGTTCCGCCAGGCCAAGTGATTTGTTTGCCAAAATACCAAGCCATTTGCAGCTTTTATTTTTATCACTTCCTCATTATATTTCACACACATTCATATTATCCCTCATCTAACCATTAACCATTTCATTGTTGTTGTGAAGTTTCTTATGTAGCAAAGAAAGTTCATATGCATTTTATAGTTTCAGCTTCCACAAGAAGTTGCAATCTTTGAGTAACAAAGCTTGTGTTGATTTCTCAAGTCTATACTCTTTATTCATTGTGTGTATAGTTGTGATCGGTTAGTATTTGTGCCTTAAAATACACAGTGTTAAAGGGAGTTTGTGTACCTTGTTGGAAAGAACTAAAAACGGAGTAGTGTACCTTGGAAAAGAATTCCGACATTTAGCTTAGTGTCGGTAAAAATAGTATAAGCGACTGTTAAGGTTTTCTCCGCGGATAAAGGAGTGTTAGAAATACTGCTTGAAACTGTCGAGTTGTATACTCTGTTGGCACGTGGACGTAGGCAAGACAAGTTGATTCCTTGAGTTCCGAACTTATCGATAAACTATCGTGTTGTGGTTTGATGTTCTCTCTTTTCTCTTGTATCTTTGCATATTTATTATATATCTTTGTACAACGACACATTAAATTCTGTTTACACGGAAAGTTTCAATAATAGATTTTAACAAGATAATTAACGTAAAAAGAGGTAACTATTCAACCCCCCTTCATTCCACAATATCTTCACTTAGAAAATTACCGACACGTACATTTATATATGAGTATATATTATTTTCTTCACGTGTGAATAAACTTTTTTCACATGTAAATACATGTATATTTATACATGAGCATATATTATTTTCGCGTTTGAATAAACTTTCTTCGATAGTAAATACTTACATTTATACATGAGCACATATTTTTCTTCGCTTGTGAATACACTAATAAGTACACGTACATTTATTCATGAGCATATATATTTTTTTCACGAGTGAATAAACACCAGTAAATAAACGTATATTTATACATGAGCATTATATTTCTTCACGTGTGCATGAACAACACTAGTAAGTACACACACATTTACACATGACAACGTACTTTTTAAGCTCTTTGGGAGAATTTTCAAAAAATAAAAGGCTTTATAGAGACCTTGCAATGAATACATTAGAGGGTAAAGAATAGTTCACTAATTGCCAGCGTGTCACTAGTTCTACATGGGTTATCTATAAAAATTGAGTATCAATTACCAGTAACATAATAGTAAAAATGCTTTAATCTTAACTTGAAATGGGATTAAAGGAATAGCTATCTGCAACCTGCCTATAAGCAGAATTGGTTTCAAAGAAATGTCAATCTAAAGTACAAACCATAGTAGACAATGGTACCAACACACAAGTTGTCAAAACCATGGCAAACCCTAACAATACCATCAGATGCAAGCGTCTTCTTGTAGACATCAACCAAACCATTAAACTGTCAAACAAGTCACTAGCCAAACAAGTTTTGGCGTAATCTAAAGAGTTAACAAAGAGAAGTGAGGAAGGACCCAGCAACATCTCCGGATCCCAAGTTTACAGCAAGCCACTTCCAGTAACCATCTATGTCCTTCTTAAACTTGAAAAGACTTGAAGTAATCCTTAAGTAAATCTATGTAATTCTCAATGTAGGTGTACCACAACTTGAGACAAGAGCAGTTTTAGCACGAACACACCTATTAGTCGTGTTCTCTAACCCATTATTCTTCTTTTTTTGGTCCTAGAATCCATTAGCAAGAGCTTCCAATGCTTTTTTGGTTAATGGCCGGTTTCTTGTACTCTGCCTTTGACCATTACAAGCACCAAGACTCGACAACTCATAATGGTTTGTCTTTGTTAAAGGGGAAACCAATGAGTTATTGCCATCTGTAAGTGGACTCACACGAGTGTTGTTCAAATCTATCACCATGGTTTTCAGCTTCTTCTCCGAACTTGGATCTTCATTACACGAGTTCTGATTACAACTTTACAAGTATTACTAACATGGTATTGTTTTGGTCTTTGTTTGATAACCAACTTCAGTTTTTTACTGTATGTACATTGTTAGAGACACCTATCTTCGTGTCAACGATTGCTGTAACCGTTGGATCAAGATGGTTAAACTCAGAAAGCTTTAGCTAAAATGAAAATGTTAGTGCAAACGTTACGACGTTTAATCTATACAATGTCTTCATGTTTTAATGATGACAAACGGGTAACTTGTAATACATAACCTAAAGTGCACAAGTTACTCGTTCACACATCAATGTCTCTCGACATCACTTCAGGTATGTACAAACACACTTTACCAACTTTGTTAAGTGATCAAAGAAAATATTTTTGTCCTTAAACCTTACATTTTATAAATGTGACAAAACATTTTTTTACAAAAATAAACTAGACAAATTATTTTTGTATTTATAAAGAAATGTTTAATAAGAAAAATAAATTTGAAATTTGAATTTCAAATGGTCCAAATGGCCTTATTTCCCGCCCAAATCAGATAAAATTTCACCAGGTAACATTTCACCACTAAAGGACAAAAACTGTCGGGAAGGTCCCTTAAATAGGTGACGGTCCCTTATTGATAAGGGACCGTCCAAGGTTTAAGGGACCATCCCTGGCTTCTCATGTTGGCTATAAATACAGACCCATTTTCATCAGAAAAACCAATCCTCTTTGCACAAAAATTTCCTGGTCTTTCCTTTTTCATCTTTGATCACTATAACTCTTTGGTATGTGTTTATAATGATCCCGTCATCCACTACATCATGTGTAAGAGAATAACACTCGAAGTCGTCAAGAATCGAAGTGTTATTGAGTCCACACACCAATTATTGTTATGATTTTCTTTTTCCTCTACCTCATGGGTAATAGAAGAACTCTCGACATGGATAAAGATTCGAGATGTTATAGGTGTACATACACAAACGTAACAAGTGTTACGGTGATAGGTTCTATAAATATTGTCAATGTCTCCGACTTGTGTGTGAGTCGAGAATGGGGTTATTTGTGTGAACTTGGATGGTGATGTAGATCCAAGAAGTCTTGTAACTAGATTAGGTCATGTAATTGTTGTATGGTGTGTGGTGTCCTAGTGTGTAGGCTAGGAGTTAGTTGAGTCGGTGTGTGAAGGCTTGAATCGGGTGATGATCTAAGTGTGTCTCGTGTGAATGCTTGGATTGGGTGAAGATCCAAGTGTGTCTTAGTGTGAAGAATTCAAGTGAACGGGAGTGCTCGTTCGTGTGAAGGCTTGGATCGTGTGTCGATCTAAGTGGGACAAGAGTGCTTGTTCTAGAAATGTTGAAAAAATTAAAAAAAAAATGTTGGAACAATTAATTATGAGCAATTTTCAAACCCGTCGGGTTGACCCAGTTAATTTGACCCGTTTTTTCGACCCAACTTGTCAGGTTGACCCGGTTTAAATTGACCCGTTTTTCAAACGGAACGGTTTAACCGGTTGAATCACCCGAGTCGAACCGGGTTTCAAAACATTATGTTTAATCTCCAAATCCTCAAACTTTTATTATTTTTCATTTATAACACATAAACGTTTTTTATCACTAAAACTATTTGTCTTTATAAAATCCAGCTGATATGCTCGGGTACTCGGCTTATATATATACACACACATAAATTGTCTATATGTACGACTATGTATAAACGAGCTTAAAAGATAAACGAGCTCGAGCCTAGTGTTAATAACGAGCCAAGTTTCATTTGAGCTTTATTTTCTTCAACGCGTCATTTTTTTTAACGACATTTTTTTCTCACACCATATACCACATATCTCACAATATATCTTACAAATGCTTCCAATAAGGCTTGAACCACAACTTTTAATGTTGATGGGCAACTCACATACCACTAGACCAAAGGCCTTGAGTTTTCTTCAACACGTTATATAAAATAGTCGTGCCCGAGCAGAGCTCGACCTTTTGAAAATATCTATAAGCTGAGCTCGTGCTCAAAATATGAGGCTCGAAACGAGCTCAAACTAGGACTCTAGCTTTATACATTATAAACTATCCAAGCTCGGTCTCTAACAGGTTCGGGCTCGGCTCAACTTGTTTCCAATATTAGTTTTAAGTTTTAGCTACACAAGTCCAAAAGCTGAAAAGCACCATTTATACAAGGATTATTTTTGCAAGCATGAATATAACTTACTTTGATATTTTTGTTTAAACACGCCTATAGCACTCTTATATACCTCTGTCTTGCATATAGTACTTCCATGTTGCATGTATTGTATAAGTACATGGGCACCTTCATAGATGCTCAACGTGACCTAACATCCCAACTCAAAATCAATTGAAGCATTAGTTTGCATACCAGAACATGTGTTATTAAGGGTGCATTTGGTATGAATTCTGTAATTGTTATAAGTATAGATTTGTTCAAAAGAAATTATAAATGTAAATTTTATGATTTCATAATTTTGATTTCAAGTATTTGATTTCTTTGAGTTGGATATAGGTTTTATCTCCAGTAGGTTGTGATCCCATCATCAATTACTCACAAAATCTCTAACTCTCACGATAGAATTGATAGAATGAGTTCAAACCAACCTCTAGCGGGGTATATGTAGTAGAGGAATGTTACATCTAGAAAGAGATTACAAAATGATATCCACGCAATGACTTGGCAAGTGTAGTTGTCCAATCACATTGCATCATAATTTCTCTTTCTTCTTTCTTACTCTCCACATTTAGTTGATAAATAATTGTGTGAAGATAATTTTGTTTTTTTTCATATGAAATATGGAATGACTTATATTTGATACCAATAATTATACATTTTTCATTCCTTTGTTTCGATTCCTGTCTATCAAACACACCCCAAGTGTTTGTTATTAAGTCCTGTTAGTGCAAACGTTACGACGTTTAATCTATACAATGTGTTCATGTTTTAATGATGATAAATGGGTAACTTGTAATACATAACGTAAAGTGCACAAGTTACTCGTTCACACATCAACGTCTCTTGACATCACTTCAGGTATGTACAAACACACTTTACCAATTTTGTTAAGTGATCAAAGAAAATATTTTTCTCCTTAAACCTTACATTTTATAAATGTGACAAAACATTTTTTATAAAAATAAACTAGACAAATTATTTTTGTATTTATAAAGAAATGTTTAATAAGAAAAATAAATTTGAATTTTGAATTTCAAATTGTCAAACGTCCTTATTTCCCGCCCAAATCAGATAAAATTTCACCTGGTAACATTTCACCACTAAAGGACAAAAACTGTCGGGAAGGTCCCTTAAATAGGTGACGGTCCCTTATTGATAAGGGACCGTGCAAGGTTTAAGGGACCGTCCCTCCTATCTTGAGCTGTCTATAAATACTGACCAATTTTCACCAGAAAAACTAATCCTCTTTGCACAAAAATTTCCTGGTCTTTCCTTTTTCATCTTTGATCACTATAACTCTTTGGTATGTGTTTATAAGTGATCCCGTCATCCACTACATCATGTGTAAGAGAAGAACACTCGAAGTCATCAAGAATCGAAGTGTTATTGAGTCCACACACCAACTAGTGTTATGATTTTCTTTTTCCTCTACCTCATGGGTAAGAGAAGAACTCTCGACATAGATAAAGATTCGAGATGTTATAGGTGTCCACACACAAACGTAACAAGTGTTACGGTGATAGGTTCTATAAATATTGTCAATGTTTCCGACTTGTGTGTGAGTCGAGGATGGTGTTATTTGTGTGAACTTGGATGGTGATGTAGATCCAAGAAATCTTGTAGCTAGAATAGGTTATGTAATTGTTTTATGGTGTGTGGTGTCCTAGTATGTAACTTAGGACTTAGTTGAGTCGGTGTGTGAAGGCTTGGATCGGGTGATGATCTAAGTGTGTCTCGTGTGAAGGCTTGGATTGGGTGAAGATCCAAGTGTGTCTTAGTGTGAAGATTCAAGTGAACGGGAGTGCTCGTTCGTGTGAAGGCTTGGATCGTGTGTTGATCTAAGTGGGACAAGAGTGCTTGTTCGTGTGGCCACGTGGGCCTTGGTGTAGATTGGTTCTAGCTAGGATTAGGACTCGACATTCCGCTTAGTGTCGTTAAACTTGGTGTAAGCTTGTGTACGGTTTGTTCCGCCTAAAGGGAGCGTGTTGATTAGTGAAGTAACTCTCGAGTGTGGTACTCGGGGAGTGGAGTAGGACGAAGAGGTGCTTCGTGCCGAACCACTATAAATCATCGTGTCCAGTTTGCGTTTTCTCTTCCTTGCTCTTTACTTTCTATACTTGCATTACATTTATGTTTGTGTGGCTTGGTGTGTATGTGCTTGTGATATCAACTAGTTAACTTAGAAACACAAAACATAAGAAAACTTAATAACACGTAACAAACCACTGATGGCGGTCCCTTAAATAGGGAGGCGGTCCCAAATATATTTGGGACCGTCCAAACATTTTGAGGACCGTCCACAGTATAATCACGAATAGATAAATAATTTTAATCTCGTGATATGCTTATGCTTATGTGATTATTTGTTATGAGTGACATAACAACTATTCATATTTAGTCTCGCTTGATCGGAAATTTGATACGAAACATTTTAAGTTTTAGAAGAAGAACGTATTCACCCCCCTCTACGTTTCTACAATTGGTATTAGAGCCTCGTCGCTCTAGTTTTCAAAACAAATGGTTTTTAAAATAGAGCACGGTCCACGTATCAAATTTCTCATTAAGAGGGAGTAAATATGAAAAGTGTTTAGTTGCTAAACGTGTGCTTTGTTGTTTAATTCGTACTAGTTTTGTTGGTTAAATGCACTTCGTATATTTGCTTGAAGGAAATGAATTTTTACACGAAAAATATGTTTTTACTTACTGGTGGCGGTCCTTTATCACTAAGGGACCGACGGATATTTAAGGGACCTCCACCAGAATAGTGTCAAACTTTGAAAATTCATACAAAATCAACCGTAAGTCCGTAGGAGTCGTCGCACCCGCCATTTTAAAGGTAATTGAATGTACTTTTATTTAAAAATTATTAAAAGGATTGATTCCAAACTTAATTAAGTCGTTAATGCAAAATACTTCATACTAGTCAAAACCGTATGTCACGTTTTAACGTAAAACTAGCTTTTTGCTAAAGCTCTCGAGTCGGACATCTTAAGTAAATGAATTTTTGAAAAATGGTTTCATTGTCTTGATATTAATTAATTCTTAAATTGGGGAGGAAAGTTATTTTCAAAAACAAAATCGAGCAAGTATATGTTGTTGTATCTAACATGCTAAACAACTACGAATATCGTTATGTGTAATATGCTAAATGATTATTTGCTTTTGATTGTTTGCTTATGTTATAATGTTTTAGTAACTCACTTAAATATGTAGACTAAGTTGATTTATCATATGTGACAAAAACAATTGTTTTACACAATTATCCTTCCAAAGGTTCTAGTGTTAAAATACGCCACCTTAAAATATTTAACACTTTTTCAACATGATTTCTAAAACATTACATGCACTTATCTTGATTGGCCATAGGTTGTCTAATCAAGAGAAAGGTTTATAATAATACATTATTATCTAAGTAAAAGAAAATGTATCTTTGAACCTTGCATGTATTTGATCACACACACTAATTAATTCAAACGTGTAGTCAAAAACTATTTTTACATAAGTTATGTATTGTATAAAAATGGTTAGGGTAATTATTTTTGTACTTATGAAATGTCAAAGACTATTCATATTATACGTAATAATAAATAGTTTTCACACACTAAATAAATGGCAATCTTGAATCATTAGGTTAACATGTCATTATTAGTAACCTCACACATATAACAAGAATTATATTTGATGGAGCACATTCTATAAATCTTTACTTAGTTTCTTTATTAAAAAGAGTGGTTGTGAGGGTCAAGAAAGATTCCGAGCTTATATCGATTCATTATTCAAAATATGATTGATATCATTATCGAATCTAATTGACAAGTTTTTGAGTGTGGACATGAAATTGGAATCATTATTTATCTAGCTTCAAGATATAACAAAACATATCATCTTGAACCTACATACTAATCACACTCGATTGGTATGAAAATAATGACGTCCTTATCAAGACGAAAAGAATATGCATCTGATCATAACTCACACTTGTGTTGATGATGTCATATTGAGTCTTCTTGTCCAAAGGTTGTGTTCCAAACATTAAACTAATATGTTTAAAAGGTGCTTAAAATACACAACGAAGTAGGATTGATGACTTGGATATTTCATCCGAAATATTCAAGCAATTTACATTGCAACGCAATTTGTAAATAAGTCATTTCCGAAAAGCCAAACACGAGCAAACATACAACATATGTAGCCTTTGCTCATGAACGAGTCAAGACTCAACATCACATGTCAAGTAAAAATATTACATCATCAATCTTCAAGAAGATAACATGTATCTAAAAGGGATAATTTATACAACGTGTGTCACTACATAAACAAGTAAAATTTGTAAATCACATTATAACTAAAAATACTCGTTTTCATTAGTAACTCATAAGAGTTAAAAGGTTATTCTCTTAAATAAGCATGTTTGTCAAATGATACAATATGTTTTCTCTCAATAATACAAAGTAAAAGATTACAAGATCTATCAAGGCAAGTAACCCTTATAAGACTCTCTTTCTCAAGATTTACTATGAAGTATTCTTGAAACCAAAATATGCTAAAATATCAACTCAACAAACAACGATGTCATCTATAAGGTTATGTAATACACCATCGAAACCAAACAACCTATAAATCTCAAACACGTGATTTAAATACCGCACTAGCTTTTGTTAGGATGTTGTGTAAGACATGTCGTTTTCATTAAACGGCTTTGAAAATATTGATAGTTGAGTTATATTAGGACATGTATTAGCGGAATCGGCTAATATCATCTTTGGAAAACTTCAATGGGAAAATATAGGAATTCTAATTCTTCTAATATGAGAATGGTTAATGGAGAACCTATTGCATTAGAAACTCAATTTGACCTAACGGTTGAATTGCTTCCGGAGAGAAGTTGGGTTTCTGGTAAACCCGTAAAAATGGTCGTGTTTAGCCATAATTGAGCACCGCTAGTAATAGTCCCATATCCATTCTCTAAATTGAAAAATTTGCATTCCTACATTTGACAAAAGATGTTTTACATCGATGATCTTTGTCTCCCGTTAATAGTGCACTTTAAACGAGTAGTAATTAGGGTTCTTCTTGACAAACCTGGATTACTTGCATAGATGTGTTTAATATGTGTAAACAATACCTTGCTCTTGTATAATATGATTAAATGTCTTCATGCCTCCTTAAATGCTAAATGTCTACTTGCTTAATTATTGAATGCATGTTCATTAGAAAGATCTTGCTTTGAATTAGCTTTTCTAATGCCATATTCTTGATATATGTCCATGATACATGATCTTATGTGCTATATGTCAACATGTATTACTTAATGCTTGTCTTCATAGTAATCATGTTTTGTATGCATCTCTTTACATGGCTTACATATTATTTGTGCACCTAAACTATGTTGGACTAGGTATGCCTTTGATGATACCTCCTAGATGTCATATGGTCTTACATGCTAATATCCTTGATTGTTATGTGATGCATGTTTAAATGACTTATATGCTTAAATCTTTTATTCTTAGGTAACTAGGCTTATTCCTCCTAACACTAGATCATAATCTTCCTTTAGGGTGTCTAGTGTCACAATCCCACCTTATTACCTAAACCATTCCTTAATCATTTGATTACTCCTAATCTGGGAAAAACAGAAAACTGGAGAGACTCTGCACCTTACTAACGGTGGTCCCTTAGTGCATTGGCGGTCCCTTATCATTAAAGGACCGTCCAGTGATTTAAAGGACCATCCCCAGTAAAGGTGTGATGCGTGGTTTTGCGACCTTACAACAGGTTTTACCTCTCAAGGGATCTCAAGAGGCTTACAACCCCACCAGGCAGTGTACCTGACCGATGTAGTATAGTGAAGTGGTAAGTACGGGGGATTGATTGTTCAACTCAAAGAATAGTGTTCGTTAGGATTGAAATTTATCTACTAGGTCTAGAGATGAGGGATGATTCTTTTTGTATTTTTTATGTTTTTTGGAAAGCAAGTAAAATCTC
>LBNU01022114.1:2649-23773 GCA_014162995.1 Artemisia annua | reverse complement strand
TATATATATCATCATTATTATGTGTACTTGTCTACTAACTTTGTTTTGTAGCATTACTTCATTGCTCGATTCTTTGGTAGCCAAAACTATTTTTGAGCATACACCAAGGGGGAGCATTTGCAAGTGTCAAACTCGGATGCAATGAGCTAGGGGGAGCTCATGGATATGCTAAAGTCAATAAGGATGCAATGAGCTAGGGGGAGCTCGAAAGTAGTTGGGTACTTAGTTCGGAGTTGGTTAAATCATGGCGGTAGGAGCAAGGCTTCACTAGGATGATGTACGCTCAATTTTTAAATGATGGGGGTCGGAATAGTCTAATACACTCGGGGATCATCTCTAATTCCATATGCTCAAGATTGTCCTCCCAAGTTATCTTCTCAAGTTGTTCTCTCAAGCTCAAGCTCTACCTCAACAATGGCGAAACCTTTTTGCTTCGACAAAAGGGGGAGAAAGGAAGTGTAAACTAGTAACTTCTACACTTTACTATGTGTTACGGTTTACATATTTGTCATCATAAAAAAGGGGGAGATTGTTAGTGCAAACGTTACGACGTTTAATCTATACAAAGTCGTCATGTTTTAATGATGACAAACGGGTAACTTGTAATACATAACGTAAAGTGCACAAGTTACTCGTTCACACATCAACGTCTCTCGACATCACTTCAGGTATGTACAAACACACTTTACCAACTTTGTTAAGTGATCAAAGAAAATATTTTTGTCCTTAAACGTTACATTTTATAAATGTGACAAAACATTTTTTTACAAAAATGAACTAGAAAAATTATTTTTGTATTTATGAAGAAATGTTTAATAAGAAAAATAAATTTGAAATTTGAATTTCAAATGGTCCAAACGGCCGTATTTCCCGCCCAAATCAGATAAAATTTCACCAGGTAACATTTCACCACTAAAGGACAAAAACTGTCAGGAAGGTCCCTTAAATAGGTGACGGTCCCTTATTGATAAGGGACCGTCCAAGGTTTAAGGGACCGTCCCTGGCTTCTCATGTTGGCTATAAATACTGACCCATTTTCATCAGAAAAACCAATCCTCTTTGCACAAAAATTTTCTGGTCTTTCCTTTTTCATCTTTGATCACTATAACTCTTTGGTATGTGTTTATAAGTAATCCTGTCATCCACTACATCATGTGCAGGAGAAGAACACTCGAAGTCGTCAAGAATCGAAGTGTTATTGAGTCCACACACCAATTAGTGTTATGATTTTCTTTTTCCTCTACCTCATGGGTAAAAGAAGAACTCTCGACATTGATAAAGATTCGAGATGTTATAGGTGTCCACACACAAACGTAACAAGTGTTACGGTGATAGGTTCTATAAATATTGTCAATGTTTCCGACTTGTGTGTGAGTCGAGGATCGGGTTATTTGTGTGAACTTGGATGGTGATGTAGATCCAAGAAGTCTTGTAACTAGATTAGGTCATGTAATTGTTGTATGGTGTGTGGTGTCCTAGTGTGTAGGCTAGGAGTTAGTTGAGTCGGTGTGTGAAGGCTTGGATCGGGTGATGATCTAAGTGTGTCTCGTGTGAAGGCTTGGATTGGGTGAAGATCCAAGTGTGTCTTAGTGTGAAGAATTCAAGTGAACGGGAGTGCTCGTTCGTGTGAAGGCTTGGATCGTGTGTCGATCTAAGTGGGACAAGAGTGCTTGTTCGTGTGGCCACGTGGGCCTTGGTGTAGATTGGTTCTAGCTAGGATTAGGACTCGACATTCCGCTTAGTGTCGTTAAACTTGGTGTAAGCTTGTGTACGGTTTGTTCCGCCTAAATGGTGCGTGTTGATTAGTGAAGTAACTCTCGAGTGTGGTACTCGGGGAGTGGAGTAGGACAAAGAGGTGCTTCGTGCCGAACCACTATAAATCATCGTGTCCAGTTTGCGTTTTCTCTTCCTTGCTCTTTACTTTCTATACTTGCATTACATTTATGTTTGTGTGGCTTGGTGTATATGTGCTTGTGATATCAACTAGTTAACTTAGAAACACAAAACATAAGAAAACTTAATAACACGTAACAAACCACTGATGGCGGTCCCTTAAATAGGGAGGCGGTCCCAAATATATATGGGACCGTCCAAACATTTTGAGGACCGTCCACAGTATAATCACAAATAGCTAAATAATTTTAATCTCGTGATATGCTTATGCTTATGTGATTGCTTGTTATGAGTGACATAACAACTATTCATATTTAGTCTCGCTTGATCGGAAATTTGATACGAAACATTTTAAGTTTTAGAAGAGGAACGTATTCACCCCCCTCTACGTTTCTACTGAAAACATATCGAACGGCACTCAAAGTGTAGTCAAAGTGTATTAAACGTCATATGTTGTTTTATAATAATAAATTGGATCATTCTAATAAATAGGTTTTGTCAATGACATTTAATATATCAAACTATAAACTAGATAAAGTGAACACACTGAAGTGTTTGTTGGTCAACCTAACCGAACCCAAGTACTTAAATTTACCTGTTTTGACTATTGATCCGAGCCTGTTTTATTGGTTACTGAACTCGCCCATCCCACTCATTTTCCCTCCCTTTATCAATAATAATGGGCAACTTGGACACAATTATTTTGAAGGAAATGACCAATTACCTCAAATGTTAGCCCTTCGTCTTGATCAATCCTCTCAAGTGCCAGTAGTACCTGAAAAGCAATGAACAGAAAAAAGAAAAAAAAAACACAACATCAATCACCGTTCAATTTGATAAAAAGAAAAGAAAAGTTACATGTCAATATAAATTAGTAAATTACATTTACAATTGCATCCACGTTATCAGGAGTAACACAAGTAGACTGAACTGGAGATAGAGNGCCAGTAGTACCTGAAAAGCAATGAACAGAAAAAAGAAAAAAAAAACACAACATCAATCACCGTTCAATTTGATAAAAAGAAAAGAAAAGTTACATGTCAATATAAATTAGTAAATTACATTTACAATTGCATCCACGTTATCAGGAGTAACACAAGTAGACTGAACTGGAGATAGAGTATTTCCATGCACATTGACAGGCCTTCGGGTCCTTACTGATGAAGAACCGGAACATAGGGTCAAAATTCTTGAGTGCCTTGGACCGGAACTAGAACTCCTGGTATCTGATGATGGCCCACTGATCTTCTTCACTCTAGTAGGATAGCTTGTTTCTTCTCCGGTTGACCTCTTTTTCGCTGCAAGTGTCCTCCTTCCACTGTCGAGCGAGCCAATTTGACTATCTTGGTTTGCAAGACCAGGCCTTTGACTAGAAACCGTCCTAACTTTTGTGTTCCCTATCTTTATTACACTTTTCTTGGAATCGTCATTTCTGGACTCTGACTTAAGTTTACGTTCAGACTCACCTGAAACGCTGTTTCACTGAATAAGAAATTAAGAACCAATATCGGAAACCTTGGAATTTTTCTGAACAAGCTTCTCCCTCCTACGCAAGTCCCAAATCATGATTTCTCCATTGTTTGTTCCAACTGAAATTTCGCCAACGCATATCAACACAGGTGACAAACAAACTTACATTCATGATCACATAAACTACTCGTAGAGCAAATGTAAAGCTCTTAGTATATAGAAACTAACTGAGAAGTAAAACATGATGTATGGGGTGAAAGTCCATACTGCTGATAGGATGAGCTCATCAGATCAAGGATCATAACCACAGCTTTAGGTAGATCATTAGATGAATACGACGTTCGCCCATGACTCTGTCCACTGTAACCAATGGGTAAGACATTTACAGAAGGATGAATAACTTGTACCAAGATCAGGGACATGTCAACAGCTAGTATCAGGTAATAACTAATAAAGCATTAAAATGTCAATTTTTCAAACGTGTTGAGGTTATGTAAAGAAGTGCTAGAGTAGTCTGCACTTCATCATACATGAATCAAATGAGGCTTCACCATCATGCACCACTAAGGGCGACTATGATGTGAGTATGTGACCAGCAGACCACCCGATCCTCAACAGGAATCTGAGTTGGGAACAATGATTCCACACCTCAACAGGAATCTAAAACACATACTGATGGGACTGAGAGTACCCTCTGATTATGAACCACAAACCATAAATAACCTAATCAACAATGTACATACACCCGTAAACACTGTTTACGTTATACTATAATTAAAAGAAACCACGAAAAAAGCTGAAAGCAGAGTTTATGTTTGTTACCATGATACGCAACAAGCTTCTTTTTTTACTGAGACAACAATGTTTTTGTTCTCTTGGCAGCAATGATTTTAGCAGCTTCGTTCATCAGTTTCTGCAAATAAGCTACGGTGAAACCTGATGTTCTCCTTGCAATCTTATCAAAATCAACATCTTTTGCAAGTACCTTACCCCTTGAGTGCACCTGCCATATCCAAAGTACTTAACCATTAGTAAATGTCTGATAAACTTCAATAATGACAAATTTATAATCTTAAACCATATCATGTAGAAGGAGTTATAGTTTTGACAAGAAACAAAAAGTTCTAATAAGCGGGAGATATTCTTGAAATTTCAATGTAATGGATCAAATAACTAGTATGAGTTGTAACAAATACAATAGTTGCACTTTCACTTGTTGAAGTTACGAAATAGTTGAAGTATATTACAGTTATATCCATAACTAGTATCCTTACCACAATTGCAATTTTAATTATAAATTGTATTGCCCAAACGCTCTAAACTAACTACTATGACTTCAAATTTATATTCATAATCGATTCGAAAGCATATCCAAACACCTTATGAATAATCCCTCCTTGTGAGCTTATGATTAGTCCTAACTCCTAAGCATCTACATAATCAAACATCCTATTAAAGCTAATAAATTTCATGTAATTCTTAGTAAACACATCTATAACTTGTTCTCAATGGTCAATCAAATCAAGTAACTGCATATGCATTCAGATCAGAAGCTCATAGAGTCCTAAAAATTTTATGCAACAAACAATTCAAGTAGTTGGACGACATCAAACCTGAAGGATTTTAACAACATCAAACCTATCGACAGTAACTTGCCTATCGAACATTCCTGGTCTCAACAAAGCCGAATCAAGAACATCATGCCTATTGGTAGCAGCAAGAAGCTGAATTACCCAAAAAAAACCATCATGATTTAGTGAAGGTAACTATGACCATCTAACTACATATGATCAAATAATTGGTTTTAGAGTTGCTTGAACAAAACTATTTTTTGATTGTCTGATTATCACAAACTTCAAACAGCAGACCACATGTCCAAACACTTTCCTCCACCCTGATCTGTGAAGAAACTATTATTAAACTTAAATAATCGTCTCTCAAATCCGCTAGTAACATTAAAGCTTCATTCCGTGCTGATATTTTTACGTGCGAAGAAACTATTATTAAACTTAAATAATCGTCTCTAATTCAATACTACTCTATAATCGCACCTAGTAAAAACTAACTCATATCAAAACGTCAAAACTTCATTCTTTGATGATTTCTTTACGTGCAAAGATATTCTTACTAAACTTAGTTTCTGCTATATTCTAGTTTACACAAACTTAATCTCTGATCATCAAATCTTCATTCATCATCTATATTTCGGACATTCATTCATATACTATTACTAAACTTTAATTAACTCGTCTATAACAATCAATACATACACTCATCTTTGCAGAACCATTAGTAAGAGCACTTACACTACCAGATTAACTAACTAGAAAATTTTCACACGCAATAATGTTTAGTCAAATAGCACAACTTCTAGAGAATTCCAGAAAATTTTCACATGCGAAGATGCTCTTACTAACTTTTCACGTGCGAAGATACTATTACTAAACATTTCACATGCAAAGAAAATTATCCCCTATATTTTCACGCGGGAAGATGCTTTTACTAAACTTTTCACGCGCGAAGAAAGATATCTCCTATATTTTCACACGTAAAGATACTATTACTAAACTTTTCACGCGCGAAGAAAAATAACTCCTATATTTTCACTCGTGAAGATGCTCTTACTAAACTTTTCACACGCGAAGAAAAATATCTCCTATATTTTCACTCGCGAAGATGCTCTTACTAAACTTTCTACGTGTGAATATAGTCTTAATAAACTTAATCACTGCTATATTCTACGTTACGCAAACTAATTAAGTCGCCTATAACAATCAACACCTAATTTGTAATCTATACATTCACATGTGACATATTTCCAATTATAACAATGATAATAACTTGAAATGCATAATAATTCACAATTCAACAATCAAATTTTATCAAAAAAATAAAAATAAAAAATCTACGAGACATATATTTTCACATGTGAAGAAATTGTTCACACATCCTAAAAAGCCACTAGATGTATATTTTCACATGTGACGAAGTTCTTAAAAAGCTACAAGACATATATTTTCACATGTGACTAGGTTCTTCATACATCTTAGAATACTTGTAGTTGTAAATGTGCTTATTGAAGTCATTCACCTATACCTTTGTCGAGTAAAAACTAAATCTATAGATAAGAAAGCATAACCGTAAGTACTATCAAGACTACTAAAACAATGAATCAGCAAATAAAATTCATAGCTTGCGCAATATTGGTTCAGGCATTTCACCAAACAGTTGATATGCATTATAAACTTGAATCATTCAAATGTGATTTATATACAGTTTAAACAATGATAATAACTTCAAACACACAATAATTCAGAATTCTACAATAAAATGTTATCAAAAATAACAAAACTAATAGTTACTTGAAATTTCTGTGTATTATGATTTGAAAAGTTCATCTTCTTCAACAATCTCAGCTTCAGTTGACCTAATTCCATTAACATCTTCTTCTTCACTCATATTTGTCGAAATGTATGTTTTGTATGATCGATTATGATTCCGGTTGTGATTACGGTGGTGATTCCGGTAGTAGACGACGGATTGAACGGGCGGCGTAGTGATGGTTTGATCAGGAGGTGTAGTTATGGTTTGAACGACGGTGGTTAGGGTGGCGTAGCGGTGGTTTGATTAGGTGGTGTTGTGGTGATTTGAACAACGGTGGTTATCATCATAGAGAATGAATTGGTTTCACCTGCAATTGTGTGGGATGTGTGTGTTTTTATGTATATATTAGGTGTTAGGATGATAATTACAAAAATACCCTTGTTTAATATATAGTTAGTGCAAATGATGGATTAATCTTATCCATTAGATCTAAAAAAAGGAGGGATTAGATGGATGGTTAGGATCTCTTCTCGCGTTCTCACAAAAACTAGATTTCTCACATGAATGGCCCCCTATATATATATATATATATATATATATATATATATATATATATATATATATATATATATATATATATATATATATATATATATATATATATATATATATATATATATATATATATAATCACATTTAATCTCTTGTCATTCTATGATTAACACGACTTTATTATGTGATTATAATCATATAAACTCAATATGTAATCATTTTACACAATCAAAATATGCCCAATTTAACGAATAGACAATAGCTCACTTTTGGATGACAACCACAACATTCAAGTTAGTTACATAAACCAACGTAATTTGTTGTCATCAATATGTGCGTTCTTTCTTGAAATTTCACAGTGTCATAGACGGTTATGTTCAATATTTAGTCATTTTTTTCATAATGACAAATCGTTAGATTATTAGCAATAACAAGTACTTTGATTATCTGCAACAATATTCACAACAGAATATTTGCAACATCCAAACTTTCAATGCTTAGTACAAAATCGAGTGACTTCTTTATTCTAATGTTACAAAATTAGTTGCACAATGCTAAACAACACCGCACCAAACAACCTTAGATAGGCAATACTTTGCCCAAATATTTTACACCAAATGTAACAAACAATTTTGCATTGAACATTACACAAAATATCAAATAATTCTTCATTAAAACAACTAACAAATGTTGTACCAAACAACTCAAATGTATGCATTCTAACAACAAAAGATTCAGCACAAGGAAAAGTAAACCTCTTAGAGAAAGAAAAAAATTCTTGTACTAACATACAAAATGATTCTTCCGTTTAAGCTGATTTTTTTTCTTTACTTTCTTTTTTTTAGACATCAAGTTTAAGATTTAGCTAATCACTGTAAAAATTTTGGTGCAAAACTCATTTGTTTACTATGCGAACAACACATTTTTTTCACGACTATTCAGTTGAGACAGAAACCTGTCTAAACCGAACTGTTGTGTCAAAATAAAAAGTGTTACCAAACGGTTCATCTGTTTAAGCTCAAACTTACAAAAATAAAGTTTAATGCCTTAATCACCCACTATAAAAATTTGGGTGCAAAACTCCTCCATTTACTATGAAAACAACACATGTTCTCGCGACAAAACAGCTGTGACAACAAGTATTTTGGAGTCCAAATATCACCAAAAATCGCACTCTACAAGAACGAGTTTAATCCCAATATCCATGTCACGAAACGATTACTAGTTACACAAACCGATACTGTAACACAATTTCAAACAACATGCTTCGAAAACTCAACTGTTCTTGACAAACAACATTCGAAACAATGAAATTACAACCAGTTTGCTGCATATCTTTCAACAAGATTCCATTAACTTTCAATAACAAACACTACAACCGTAAAACAATACTATACATCTTAGCAGCTTCAAAAACTTTGAGTAGATACTTGTTTCACGTAATGGTGTCAAAATAATTACCAACAAACCTTTTCCAAACATTACAAGTTCTGTTTCATTATGTTTGACACAAATTAAGGCAAAAAATAATTACGTGACCCATGTAAGGAAATGGGTAGAAATAGTCACATTGCTAAACAATTGCATACAAACTAAAATTCATCTTGGTTTCCTTTCTAAACTGGACACACAAACATGTACGTTTTTGTGTATATCAAATACTTCTGTACTTACAATGCTATTATATGTAAATTAGTTATTTACAATAAGAGGTGAGATCTATGCAAAACAAGTATCACTTAAAAAACAAATAAGTCAATCTCAACCATCCATCCATCTTTCATCTAATGGCTAAGATCAAATCAAAAAATAACAAAGGGAGTGTAAAATTGACATTTTAACTTATTTAATATAAAAACCCATTTTCCACCTTTTTTTTAAAAACAACATATCTTGTAAACGGTAAATCTTCAAGCTACGAAAAATACACCATCGCGACGAGAAAAAAATTATCTTTCTATAGATATGCATTGTTATATACTTTCGACGATTTTTTTTTTCAAAATTCCGTCCAGAAAAATCCCATGGGATTCGTAAAAAGACGATTTTTTTTTTTCAAAATTTTCGTCCAGAAAAATCCCACGGGATTCGCAAAAAATCCCATGGGATTCGTAAAAAGACCATTTTTTTTTCAAAATTTCCGTCCAGAAAAATCCCACGGGATTCGCAAAAATCCCATGGGATTCGTAAAATGACGATTTTTTTTTCAAAATTTTCGTCCAGAAAAATCCCACGGGATTCATAAAAAAATCCAACAGGATTCGTAAAAAGACCATTTTTTTTTCAAAATTTCCGTCCAGAAAAATCCTATGGGATTCGTAAAAATCCCATGGGATTCGTAAAAAGACGATTTTTTTTTTCAAAATTTCCGTCCAAAAAAATCCCACGGGATTCTTAAAAAGACGATAAATCACAAAGGATTCAGTATGAATCCCATGGGATTCTTTGGTGCATCCCATGAGATTCGTAAAAAAATCTCACGGGATTCGTAAAAAAATTTCCATCCAGAAAAATCCCATGGGATTCGTAAAAAAAATCCCACGGGATTCGTAAAAAATCCCAATGGATTCGTAAAAAGACTTTCTTTTTTTTTAACTAAATTTTCGTCCAGAAAAATCCCACGGGATTTGTAAAAAGACTAACTTTTTTCAAAATTTCCGCACAAAAAATTCCCACATAATTCGTAAAAAAATCCCACGAGATTCGTAAATTATACATAAAAAAAAAAGCACAACTATCCCTTCCATTACTTCTAACGTCATTTCTATCTATACCTATCCCCAAAATACCTTAAATGCTCCTTAATAAGACAAAATTGAAAAAATGACCAGTGGACCACATTATATATTGTAATGGTTGTTAAAGAGCAAAGAGGTAAATTTAAAGGAAAAAAGCTTTCTGAATGAACAAATTCTGCATTTTTAAAACACTAAAAATGAGAAGTGTTGTATTTGCTATTAAACAGCGGGAGTACTTCTTAGTTATTAAGAAATTATAATACGGAGTAGTAAAATATGTACATCAAAGCTGAAGATGACTTTTTACACAAACGCTTCGCAAATCCATCTTTACTAATCAACCAAAACACTTTCTTCTAACAAATGATACCAAACCTCTCTTTTTCTTTTCCTATCACATACACACAGCCACCCATCTCCATTTTATCTATTTAATCCACCCTTCTAATCACCAAAACATAGCAACAACAAATCTATTTCATTTTAACAAAATAAACGCAGCAACCACACAAACTAATCCATCCTACCCTTCTATAATCTTTCTTTCTCCTTAACCCACTTGAAATATAGATCTTGTCGAATAAATAGATCGGTAGCGTGATCATTGTCAGATCAACGACGGTTTATGGTGATATGGCGGATCAACGATGCTTTATGGTGGTTCGTGTGTGTGTTTGGTCAGAAAGAAAGTGTTTGTAACCGGTGATTGTGTGTGACAGTGTGAGTAGATATGTGTGGGTGAGTGTTAGGTAGAATGGGATATTACAAAAACGCCCTTTTGTGTTTTATTATTTATATTAATGATCAAATCTAGCCATTAGATCAAAGTTAAATCAATGGTCAGGTTGATTGATTTTTTCTTTAAAAAAATCTTGTTTCGTATTGAACTTTTCTCTTTACAATAAAAAGCTACTTGTCCAACAATGCTCCATGGCAAATACATTAACAAGAAGATAAGGCCGTCATGTTTTACCTTACTCTAATTATATCTTATTTTCGAACTAACCTTAAAACTTGTACCAACAGCTACGCAAAGTGGGGCAATATAAAAAAACTTATGTAATTAAATTTACATATGGATGATAGAACTTCACATTTTTTTTTTCTACACATATAATAAAGCATAAGCTCATAACCGTCCAAACTCAAAACGTTTCACACCTTAGTTACTCACATATAGTTTTAGAAATAATAATTACGGTGTGCAATACAAATAAAGGCATTTGATAATTTATTAAAGACACATAACGTTTTAGTTTTTCTTTAATAACACATTATCAATGTTTTGAAAGCCGGGTTTTTAATCAACCCGGTCGAGTCACCGGATCACCGGTTCGACCACCGGGTCAACCCGATTTCCTATTAAAAAAAACAAAACAAAACAAAACAAAAAAACCTCTTCCTTTCAACAATACGAAAAAGAAGTATATAGATAAATCATGACTAATCCATATATTGAGCGTAGAAAAACATTTAACAACAAAGATAACGTTCAAAAATAAAACTACATCGCAAATATATATATATATATATATATATATATATATATATATATATATATATATATATATATATATATATATATATATATATATATATAACTGGTTTTATTTGAAAGAAATATGAAAAAAAAACCAAACCTGGTCGGGTTTCGAGAGCCGGGTTGACCCGGATCACTTAAAACCCGGTGGGTCTAACCGGGTTTTGAAAACTAAAAACCCGATTTAATATGACCCACTTTCTTTGCCGAAACCTGTTCAACCAATTAACTCAACGGGTCGTACCAGGTTTCAAACATTGCACATTATCACTAATTTCAAGCTTTGTAAGTAGTAGTTTTCCCAAAGAAAAAACCACATTTGACCAAACAGTTCACACTAATTTATTGGCATTCATTGTCATTACAATTAATTTCTATTAAAAAAAATTAATACGTAGGGAAACCGTTTAATTTGGTTTTTCTTTTTCTTTTTTTTTTCTTTTTTTTTCAACAAATGAATTTCATAATTCTTTCCCCTATCAAACAATTCTTTTAATAATACTGGGTAAAAGTAAAAAATACTCGATGTACTATCCCAATTCTTAAGGCTTGTTTGGTTGGGGTCCTTTCAAAGTAGTTTAGGGTTGATGGTGAAAAACAAGTGTTTGGTTGCTCATGGTGGGTCCCTTATTGGGGCCGATAGATATATATTCGCCATGTAGGAAACCTTAGGGGGAGGTGATGATTTGCATTTTAGCAAATAACAAAATTTTGACTTTTATTAAAAGCAGGCCCTATTGTAGTCAGTCTCACATTCTTTCTTTTTATTTTTTTTTAATATATTTTATAATAATATCTTTTTAGTTTTTACTCTTATATCTTTATATAAAACAAATAATATTTCAAATAAGAATATTTTCTCTCTCTTCATTTAATACCAAATTCAAATCATAATCCAAAACCAAATCAAAATCTTAAACCCGTCAACAAACCAAACCGGCGCTAAATCACTCATAATATCATTATACATCACTGTCACTGTTATGGATAATTTGGTCATTTCATCCATCTTCATCCTCTACATTATATAACCCAGCCAAACACTATAAATTCCGGTTAAAAACCCCAAATTCCGGCCAAATAAATTTCACTTCTTAAATCTAAATCAAAATCCAAATCTAATTCCAATCCCATCGAATACTGTTAAAAGCAAAAGTCTTTCACTTTCTCTAAGCAATGGCCGGATTAGACCATCATCTGTCACCAACAAACATCACCATCACCTCCAAATATGCACTCCATATAGAAATGCTTATGTGATGTTCTGCACCAAACGAAACCTAGAAACTTAAACAAAACCCCTACATCAATTAGAAATCCAAACCAAACGAATATAATCTAAATCCTAATTTTCCTTTTACCAATATCTAATTATCAGACACAGATTCACATACACATATTTGTCTATTTATCGTTCGCACTAGTCTTTTGTTGTTGTGGATACGGTTAAAGTGAGAAAAATATTTATGTGTACAAATCTAGGTTTCAATATAGGAAAAATAACGGCATCAAATGGGTTTCAAAATATTTATGTGTATGAATCTGGGTTTCAATATATATTCAAATGGGTTTCAAATGACAGATTCAAATGTTGAAAAACTTTTGTGGTTAAGATAATTATATTTGATATTGACAATGTTTGATTTGGGTTTTTGTGGATTTAAACAAAGTGGGAAAAGTGGTATTGGTTAAGAAGTGGTTGTAGTTTTGGCGGTCGGAGGTGGCGGTGATGGCGGGTCAAGAAGACAAGGAGCAGTATTGTCTTTTAACGTGAGAGAGAATAGTTAATTAAGCATAATGAGTCGAAATGATACTGTATAATGAGTGATTTAAGAATATAGAGAGCATAATAAGCAAGGTTGCAAAAATCGTGAATCGGTAGTCGGGCGGTCGACCCTCCTATAGCTTGTAATCGGTCTAGGCGGGATTAATCGGATTGGCATTTCCGACTAGTTTTTAGTATTTTCGGCAAGTTTTAGGTATTTTTGGCAAGTTTTATGTATTTTCGGCAAGATTTTTCTCAAAAAAAAATCTTGTAATAGATATAAACGACGACTTTAAATTATTAAAACAATTTTATGGTGAGTTTGGCTATTTCCGGCAAGATTTGAAAGTTTCCGACAAGTTTGACCGCCGTTGACCATGGTTGACCGATTTACAAAAATCAGAAAGGTTGGTGATCTTGTAGCGCCTAGGTGGTGATTAATCAATCTTGTAGACCTTTTTTTGCAACACTGATAATAAGTGTGTGAGGCAGTACATAAAGTATTTTTGGCTTTTACCCAATAATATTCTGTCCAAAGGTAAGTACTTGTCTCTAACAAAATAGCATGATCTAATCTAGTATGATATTTGGTCTGACCAAAACACAAACGATGTATTCTCGAGTTCACCCATTAAAAGAAAAGAAGAGAAGATAAATGAGAGAAAAGAAGAAAAGAAAATCACTTCTCTTCCTCCCAAATCCGGAAAGAAAATTTTACACACCAAATACGCAGCATCTTCTTTCCAAATCATTCCACTTCGTTTCCTTTCTTCCCCATATATATTCTAGAGAACACCATTTTTTTTTTTAAATTTCTTTCGATTTCTTTTCCTTTCTCTTGGTTGGAGATCTCAAGAACACAGTGTAAAAAATAAACCTTTAAATATAACCTCTTCTTATTCCCTAAATATTTTTTATTTCTTTTTCAACCAATATCATTATAAACAAGTAAAGAAAGATACAACAAACACATTGTCACTTCTATATGTTAAAGCAGTACTATAACAATATCTTCAAGGGTAATATAGACATCCGTTGTATATTACTTAATCTGAAAACAAATTTTAAAATTATTTCATGATCCTCATTTTATAATTTATCATTGAACATTGGTCTCTTATAACAAAATAGACTATGTCTTAAGATTGTTATATATTATATTGCTACAAAAGACAAACATAATAATAACGAGATAAATACAAAGTGTAGAAAATAGTACCATAAACTGTTTGATTGTTTAAACCAGAAGAACAAAAGAAGGAAAATGTTGAGACATGTAATTGTCACAGTTTCCTTAAGACAAATTCGTCATCTCAACGGTGCTTGTGAAATCATGAACGTCTATATCCCAAGATACAACAACAACGGATAACCCCGTTAGCACAAACGGGTTATCAAGACGAAACAATATGTGCCTTCCCTCTATTACGAGTCGGATACACAAAAATATGAATGATAACACCAGGAGACTAGTGATGGAGTTGTATTTTTTGGTGTACTAGAAATGAGAGAAGATTACTCGATTTATAAGGAATAAAGATGAAAGAAATGTTACATTAATTACCAAAAAATAGTGTTAAATGTCTCATGAATTAAAAATCTTTTATATAATAAAAGAATTACATCATTTCGGAGTTTTTTTGACAAAACAATCTTAGTGGAAAAAAAATTGGACCAATAGGAATGCTTGATTTTGACAGATAGGCGAAATCGAGCAATATGATTGGCCAATAAAAAGTCAAAATTGAATTGATTTTGGTTAAACTTTAATAAATTTGTTGGAGAATTTGATTGAGAAAAAAAACACATAAAAATATAGGTGTCAAATTTATAAAAATAAAAACTTAAAAAAAGAGGAGGTAATTAATAAAATATTAGTGGTTGAATTGTAAATATATTATATGGAGTTAAGTGTAAAATTATAAATCTCCATATTTTTATATAACTTTAAATAATAAAAACAAATAACCCCTTACACTTTATACCCCTACACTTTACAATATGAACTTTGTTTACAATTACATGAGTATTAGTATTGGTTTGAGACTTTTATCGATTAAACTTACAAAATTTATAAATGTACGAATTAGTTTTAATATACGTTAAATACTTTTAAAATAAATATTAGTTTCAAACTTTCATCTATTAAAATATCTTTTTATTATGTACGTTAAATATAAATAAGAACTCATGTTATCCTATTTAAAAGTTTAATCTATACGTATTAAATACAGTTAAATTATTATTAACGATAATATAAATATCAAATGGTAAGTACGAGTTGTTGTGATATGAAAATAAATATACGCGATTGTACTTATAACGACTTATGTAATTATTATTTAAAGGTTATATACAGATATCCGGAAAAACATTTTAAAAAAAACTTCATAAACGCTCATTATGTGCTACTAAACTCGCGCATTTTGTACAACATGATATCAATAGTTGAAGTTAAACAAAAACATCAACCTCAACATTAACATCTATGTCAGCTAAACAAAGTTAAATCTTTCATCCAATAAATCTTTTTCAAAATATTAATTGATATTAATACATAATGAAAAACTCATGCATACTTATTAGTTGTACTTATATCATAATTTTCACGGGTAAATTCTTATATATCCATATAGTAAACAAAAATTTTAAAATAAATTTGATTTATGTGTAAACCCATGTGATCAAAGAACCTTTTGCCCAAAAACATTATAAGGAGACACGCTCAAGAATCCAATACAAGGTCGATGTCATGGTTATATTTAAAATTTCTGCTAACAATTTTTCTTACTTTCGCACATGTTGATGCTCTAACTTTTTAAAATATACATAAGATTTTCTGTTTTTAAACGATAATACTATATAATTAAATTTTCTGGAAAAACTCGTGCGTGCACGGGTATTATAACTAGTTAACCATACATTAGTTTTATTTTTAATTCACATTAGTATTTTTGATGACACTATCAATTATCATTCAACACTTTGACCAAATATTCCAACAATAAATTCATGTACTGATACACTTTTTTCATTTCACCCAATTTTAAAAAATCTAAATTTCAAAGTGATGAGAAAATAGGAATTGTTGCCAGGCTGGTACCGGCGTCTGCAATGAAACAACTTCCCGTTACATAAGCGGAAGAATCATGGATTAAATAACGTGCAAGAGACGTCAAGGCTGGATTTATGGTGCCAAGCGTTTTCAATGGAACTGTCCTCAAGGTGACATTATTGAACCAATCTTTGTCTACTAGCCCTTGAGTGATCTCAGTTCTGAAAATTCCGGGATTTATGCAGTTCACTCTTATGTTGTTCGTTCCTAACTCCATTGCCATCACCTATAGCAAATTATGTAAAAGCAAACATAAGGTACACTAGAATGATCCGAGTGCGTGTAGTATATGGTGAAATATTACAGGAGGTGAAACCTAGCTAGAAGTTGATTTTTTTTTTTTTTTTTTTTTTTTTTTTTTTTTTTTTTTTTTTTTTTTTTTTTTTTTTTTTTTTTTTTTTTTTATTTTTTTTTTTTACATACAAAATCATAAATTCATTTTATTCAGATAATGTGTTTTTTGTGAAACTATTATTCTTAAGAAAAAATTAAAATGAAGCAAAAGTGTATGCAAATATGTTTTGAAAAACTTTTTTCCATACGCTACGGTTAAAAAAGAGTTTGTGCATCCAATCCCTTTTTAGCTTTGGTTCCCTGCTTGTACCCGATCCTAACATCTCTTTTGAAAACGTAAGTGAAAGGTTGTTATGTCTTAGGTTACCTTTGTCATGGTATTAACGGCTGCCTTTGAAGAGGCATAAGCAACGCCTCCAGGGAGATAAACTCGATTAATACCAGTAATGGATGAAACGTTGATTACTGAACCTCCTTGTTTAGCATTACGCATGTGTAAGCAAACATGCTTTGCTACTAACCACGATCCGGTCACGTTTACTCTGTACATATAATTCCAGTCCTTCTCTTCATATTCCAATGGGTTACTAGGTAGACCTATATTGTAGAATCAAATGTTATTCCGTGTTTACAAAATAAAAAGTTAAAAAGACAGAACGAATGACTTTCAACAAATTAAAAAGAACCTGAAATTCCTGCATTGTTAATCAAAGCATCAATGCGTCCAAACGCTCCCCATGCTTTGTCGACAGCAGCCTTGATTGTGTCCTCATCCGCACCTACATCCAGCTGAACCATAAAGGCCCGAAGGCCATTTTGTTCACTTTGATCTGGTCCATTGATTTCGTCGCAAAGCGATTTAAGTAGTTCAATTCGCCTAGCACAACCGATTATCTTACAACCAGCTCGAGCTAAATCAAGGCATAATTCTTTGCCAATACCAGATGATGCTCCTGTCACGAACACCACTTTTCCAGTGAGATCGTGCCACGGCTCGAGTGTATTTGCAATTTGGCTAGTCATATTCGTGAAAAGAGTTAGGAAAGTTGGTTCATGAGCAAAGTTGTTTTTGACATATGGTAATTTATAGAGCTGTTGCATTTGAATATTATTAAGTCAGACATGTTGTTGGGTTAGAGAATAATCAAAATTGGTGGGCGCTTTTAAGATTAAATTACGGTTGATGTTGGTCTCTTTTCATATAACTACAAAATCATGGTCGTTGGCTTNACTAGGTAGACCTATATTGTAGAATCAAATGTTATTCCGTGTTTACAAAATAAAAAGTTAAAAAGAAAGAAGGAATGACTTTCAACAAATTAAAAAGAACCTGAAATTCCTGCATTGTTAATCAAAGCATCAATGCGTCCAAACGCTCCCCATGCTTTGTCAACAGCAGCCTTGATTGTGTCCTCATCCGAACCTACATCCAGCTGAACCATAAAGGCCCGAAGGCCATTTTGTTCACTTTCTGGTCCATTGATTTCGTCGCAAAGTGATTTAAGTAGTTCAATTCGCCTAGCACAACCGATTATCTTACAACCAGCTCGAGCTAAATCAAGGCATAATTCTTTGCCAATACCAGATGATGCTCCTGTCACGAACACCACTTTTCCAGTGAGATCGTGCCACGGCTCGAGTGTATTTGCAATTTGGCTAGTCATATTCGTGAAAAGAGTTAGGAAAGTTGGTTCATGAGCAAAGTTGTTTTTGACATATGGTAATTTATAGAGCTGTTGCATTTGAATATTATTAAGTCAGACATGTTGTTGGGTTAGAGAATAATCAAAATTGGTGGGCGCTTTTAAGATTAAATTACGGTTGATGTTGGTCTCTTTTCATATAACTACAAAATCATGGTCGTTGGCTTAGTTCCTTTTTAGCTACATAAGAATGTGTTGAATTTGTTAATATAAAAAAGGAATATATTAGCTACAATTCTTTTTTAGCTAATTGGCTACAATTTTGTGTTATAAATGTAAGTCCTTAATTTTTTTTGTGAGCCTCTTATTATTTATTTATTATTTATTATTATTTTTTTTTCTCTAATTCATTGTTTATGTATTTTTTGTGAAAGATTGCGCTTAATTGACTAAAAAATTGTAATCAAACTATTCTTAAACTTTATTAGAAAATGTTACAAGTTAATACAATTCGAGTTTGGTAAAGAATTAGCTCAATTAATTTTGAACTTACAACAATCGGAACACCACATGGAAAACATTTGCACAACATCATTAAAACAAAAAAAGCTCTTGTCTTGGTTGAGTCTTGAGTGGATAGGTTTTCGATATGTCATTTACAAGTATTATTTTATAATTTTGGTGCAGGAGAGGGGCAACTTCCCATTTATGCAAGTTGTTAATTGACACGTTTTATATTTTCGTTATAAAGTTAGTATTTTGTTTTACATGTTTTTTTCTTTTTTACTTTCACGAGTCTTTTTTTCTCTCCAAATTCTTTGTTTAGCAACTGCATTGCAATTTTATTTATAACTATACGCTCTTTTGCTAAAAAAAACTATACGCTCTTGACTTTTGATTGATTGATAGATTTCGATATGTCATTTATTATTTATACGGAGTACTAGTTTTAGATCTTTGCGCACATGGACGGACCCACTTGGGAGCCGGGTGTGGCACGGGCTACACCCGATTTTACGTCACGAAGTGTAAATTGTTTCCAAAATATGTCTTTTTCTGGTATGTGCAACCCCCATTTTTGCTAATAAACTCTTTATAGTGCAACTTTAGTACTAATAATTATAAACAAAAACTTGTGCAACACCCTATAAAAAATCCTGGGTCCGTCTCTGTTTGCGCATGTACGGAGCTTTTAGTTTAATTTTTGTTTAGATTAATTTTGGGTTAAAAATTATATAAATTCAATTCAATATTGTAATAAGATAAGATCTAAATACGGTTGAAAAAAAAAAAAAAAAAAAAAAAAAAAAAATCCACTTTAAGACAAAACATTGTAAACTAAAGACATAAACAAACACATTATTTTTATAATAATCTATAAAGTCGCGTCTAATAATTTAGCTACTCTGCCTTTGTCTTCATATCTTAAGCATTTAGTACCTCAACATCAACAACATTAGAAATATCTCTTCTTTTCGTATCATTAACTTTAAAATCCAAATTTGTACCATTAACTTCCAAATTCGAATCAATATTATTTTATAACCTGACTTTATTATTTATGTCAAAATCTTTGTTATCTTTTACTTTATCTTGATCGATTTGTTTAGTGATTCCCATGATAAATTCCAATTGTGAAAAAAGGTATACACATGACATCAATAATAATTGTAAACAAGCATTACAACAAAAAGTATACCAATCAAGTATCAATAATCATAATAAAACAATATTTATTGATAAAAAATATATTGAGCAAACGTCGAAGACTAAAAAATTGCGTAAAACATGTATGTGTAAACAAATTTGTGTTTATATAGACATAATTTAGTAAGATGTTTATTAAGCCCATTGGGTCATAATTCAAATATACAAAAAGATATCGGAAAGATAACTATAGTTTGTAAAACTTTGAAACTTTGATATTTATATTTGTGAGAGTTTAAGATGTATTATATAATTAGTTAAAAACTTATCAAGTTAACAACACAAAGACATCAGAATCAAAGAAACAATTAAACAACCCATTGTTCATATTAAATCAAAGACCATCTGTTCATCAGCACCACCAACATCTTTCTTTAGCTTCTTCTTTTTAAGGTCATCAAGATTTACTTTTTAATAAATTATTTCCATCACAAACTACTAAATCAACACATCATTAAAATTACATATGACTATCATTAAATGTTATAAATATCAGAACAACCCATTGTTCATATTAAATCAGAGACCATCTGTTTATCAACACCATCATCATCTGTCTTTATCTCATTCTTATTTTGCTTTTTAAAGTCATCAAGATTTACTTTTTAATGAATTATTTCCATCAGAAACTACTAAATAAACACATCAACATTAAAAATTACATACGACTATCATTAATTGTTATAAATATCAGAAAACAAGAAATCTCATATTAAAAAATTCATTGTCAAATTTTGTTATTTTCAATACAAACTAATATAAGTAGAAACATTATTTCTTTAACTTAAATTTTTCTACATGACCTCTTTGTAAGCAACATTTGTTGTTTTATTTGTAGCTTTTCTATCTTTATCACATATGAGTACTTTCAGCTTTTTTAGTTGTAACTCTTGAAATTGCCACATATAGTTGCCCAGGAGTAAATACAGGTTTCCGTAAATACAGTCCTACTTATGCCAATGACTGCACTTGAATTTTGTTTATAGTTGATAATGTACCCTCCGAATAGGTCGAAGGACTCCCCTTCGGGCCTGTTCGAAACCTACATAATCGCAGGCTCTGGCTAGCCTCCTAACACTTTCA
>LBNU01022113.1:365780-380236 GCA_014162995.1 Artemisia annua | reverse complement strand
TTTTACTTTAGCTTATTTAAGAGTTTACAAATCGTTGTTTTGGCTTTTCAATCTTTCTTTTGTGTTTAAACAAGCTTTTTAGTTACAAGCCCTTGAAATATGTTTAGCTTATTTTGAATTCGTTGAGCTTCTATAGCTTAATTTGGTTGTTTGTTTTGCTTAATATTGAGTCTAAATAAGTTTCGTATAAGTTTTCATTTAGTTTCCATAAAGTTTTAACGTTAAAAATATTTTCGTTCCTTTAAAACATAAAATAGCGAATATAGTTTAGGGTTTAGCGAGTATGAAACTTAGGGTTTAGAGAGTATGGTCTTTTCCTTTTTTCTACCTAGCGAGTAAGAGTTCAATAGTGGCGAGTATGGAGTTTCGAGTTCTAGCGAGTATGGTCTCAAACCTAGCGAGTATGACTTTTAAATAATATAGCGAGTAAGCTACTTTTCATATGCTAGCGAGTTTCAAGACTGCCTAGCGAGTATGTTTCTTGGAGTGACTAGCGAGTATTGTTTTGTCAATATTCCTAGCGAGTATGAATTTTAATTACAATAGCGAGTAAGGTTTTTAGTTAGTAGCGATTTTAGTAGTTTTCAAAAGGTAGCGAGTTTAGTTTTTAAATTACTTAGCGAGTTTGGTTTTCTACACAACATAGCGAGTTTCATTTTTATTTTATGATAGCGAGTTTGGACTTTTTATTCAATAGCGAGTTTCATTCTTATTTTCTTAGCGAGTTTGAGTCTTTGTCTACTTTAGTTCTCGAGTCTTAATCTTTTTAGTGTCGTGTCTTGTTTACATCTTGAGCCGAGCTAGGCTTATTTACACTCCATCGTTTATCGAGTGGAGTTTACTCTTATTAATTTCCTACCGTTACTCTGTCAAATTTTCTTTAAATCTTTTTAACTTAGCTTATTTTTCTTTTCACTAGTTTTATTTTCTTTTAAACTTTTACTTTACTTTTCTTTTATTTACTAAATCTAAAACTACAAAAACATTTTCTCTATTTCTTTCTTTCTTAAGTTTAAACTTTTATTTCTTTTACACTTTACTTGTTTTCATGTTTTCTATTCCAGTTAAACTTATTTCTTATGATCTCGCACTTTATTTCATTTACATTTTATGCAAATCTTTCGTAGTTTAATTAAAACAAAATCAAATCTTTTAAACCATTCATCTCACATAACTCACGACTCGAGTGACAAGATCAATTTCAACCCTCGTTGGGACAACGATCCTCGTGGTAAAAGCTTCACCGCTTAGTCTGCTTCGATCANAGTGACAAGATCAATTTCAACCCTCGTTGGGACAACGATCCTCGTGGTAAAAGCTTCACCGCTTAATCTGCCTCGATCACTTTTGGCGCCGCTGCCGGGGAGCGGTTGATTAAGATTAAGTCGTTCGTCGTTCGAGACTTGTTATTTGAAGAACCTTCTTTTAGAAGTTAACGCTTTTCTTAAACATAAAAACAACTAAAAATTATAAAACCTTTAAAAGCCAAAAATATTTTTCATTTTTCTTTTATAATCTTATAAAAACCAAAAAGATTTTCCTTTCTACTTTGTTTTTCACTTTGTTTTATTTTGATTTGTATGATCACTCGTTCCAAGTCTAACTTGAACGAGTCTTCTTCTTCTTCTTCTTCTACAGTGCCTTCTAACCGCAGTCGTCATAGACGAAAGCAAAGGAACGTACCCGAGTTACGTGATCCTCAAGATTTCATCACCGAGATGAATAACAACAACAACAACGGTGCACAAGACAATGGTGAACACCCGCCGGTGGGTGGTAACCAACGTCTTCATGATTTACGTCCAATGGAGGAGCAACTCCAATCGCCTTTCCAAGGAGTCAGGAGAGCCATTGTGTAACACCCCCAAAATCTGGTTTAGCGGAAGCATACATGTTTGGGTGCTACTAAATTGGTATCACAACACAAAGTACAAAGAACGGTTTTACCTCAACCGTTTAATAGAAATTTCTTATTCAAAAGGGTTTCGTTTACAATGTTCCAAAAACAGTATGGAAATATAAGCCCATAAAAGAAATAAGGCGGTCCCAAATACATCAGAGTCATCTATGACCATGCCATGCCCTGCCAAAGCCTCCAACAGTAAGCTATCGCTTTAAACCTGAAAATACATGCTAAAATGTCAACANAGCAAAATACGCCCCCCCTCAATTAATGACCCGTTTTCAATCTTTAAAGCAATTTAATAGTCATTAGTTGAGCGGCAAGGTATTTTGGAGAATAATTTAAGCTCCTATAGCCACCTTATCGTTTAACCACAAAATTCTCTTTTGAAGGAATTTTTTAGAAGAAAGAGATTTTGGGAAAAGAAGACTTCTCTTCTTGCTACTATAAGTTGCACTTGGAAGCGTTACAACTTTTCGGATTTGCCGATGGGATGTAAGTAATCCCATGGCCCGGGGATGAAATTCTCATCCATTTGTTAGGAACAATCGTCTGGATGGTGGTCAAATCGGTGACGCGTTTTTCCTTAATTGTTGAAAACCGGGTGCTATCTGAAGTAATTAGCAAAAACCATCGTTTAATGCGAAACATATTTTTGGTATTGTTCAATTTTTCAGAATTTTTATGGTTTTATAGATTTTGTATTTTTGTATTTTCTTTTCTGGGTTTTATAATATAGTAGTATATATATATATATATATAATATTATATATACATATAGTATACGCTATCATATAGTATATATTATATACTGTATATATATATATCTAATATATACTATATATACTATTAAGTATATATATAAGGATATGTGGAAGGCTGAATCAGTTACTCGGTCATTCATCTTCCTGAAGACTTTTCTGAGTGACTCAGGAGAGAACATACTTCTTCATTCCAAGGTCGTGGGGAGAATGAATTGAAACCGGTTCTCTTAGGAAGTGCCTTTTGTGAAGATATCAGCCAGCTGAATTCCGTTTTCCTCACAAAGTAAAGTTCCACGCATTCCTTTTTCCACTTCGGTTCTCTGATGAAATGAATTGTCGAATATCAATGTGCTTTGACTCTTGGAGGTACCTGCGACGTGTTGTTGCAGCAAAGAGCAATGGCACTTTTGTAATCACACATTAACATCGGAACCTTGTTGCTATACAAAGCCCATCAGTCTCAATAATTGAGACCTCATTCCAAAGAATTTCGAGCCACAGCAAGAAGACAATGGCAAATGTATTCAGCCTTGTGGAGGAGATCGGACGTACTCATTTGCCTTCCTTTGATGACCAACTAACCAGTTATCTTCCCTAGAAATTGAGCCCACCCGAGTGTCTTTCGACGAGGTATCTTGGACACCCCGCATGATCAGCATCAGGAGTAGGCCAGTGAGGGCCATTGCGTGTCTTTTAGGGGATACCAAAGGCCCATGTGAATTGCTGTCCTTGAATGTACCTGAAGACTCTGTTTGACTGCTTCTAAGCTGCTTTCTTTAGTAGGTTTGGATTAATAACGGAGCACACATGCCAAACAGCAAATAAGAGTGATCTGGTCTGCCTAGCGCTGTGAGATACATCAATGACTTCCGCATCATGCTTCGGGTATTTGCGTTTGGTCGACAAGTGCTCCTTCAACCATCCTCAGTCCAACTTTGTTGCTCTCCACCATGTTGGGAGTGTCAACAGATTCACATGATCAATCGAATTTCTTTTTAGTATTTCACTAGCATACTTGGATTGATTGATGAAAATACCGTGTGGGGTTTTGAGAACATCTGAACCCCAAGAAGAAAGACATTTGCCTCATCATGGATATTTGGAATTTCAGTACTCAGTCTCTTGGTGCAAACCTATCAATTAAGTAAGTTTTGATGTTTACCCAGTAGGTTTCCCCGAAAGTTAAGTAGTCATGATATTCATATATCGTAAGTGTTTTACATGTTGGAAATGTTCACTGCTTATAATCGGTGTCAAGAAAGTTATCACTTTTTTTAAATGAATTTAATAAAAAAATATCATTGTTCGTACTTGTTTAAGTTGGTTTTAAGAAATGTACAACTGCGAAAACAATGTATAATCGTCAGGATTTTTACAAAATTTCGGGCATACTTCTCCAAAGGTAGACATAGCTATTTAGTTAATTGAACTGTAACTATTAACAAAGTTATTAGTTGATCTTTTACAAATATATTAGTAAGGGTAATGGGAGGTGAAACTTACGTCAACATAAACATTTAGGGCGTTTAATATTGCCCAAGCATTGAAACATTAGGGACCATTCTGTAACAATTGATAAAACAATTTTGCTGTTTCGTTTTCGCATGCACGGACTTGCCGCCCCACCATGCCGACTTAACGTCTCATTCAATTGTTTAAACTTCATTATTATTTATTTTTCATTTTTAATTAATTTATTTAAGCATATTAAAAGGTTAGGTTCGATGCCAACTAGTAAACATTTTTGAGGCGACTAAAATGGTAATAACGAAACTGGAGGTTCAAAAAGCCACGTGATTTATAGTACGGATCCGACATCAATGTTATTTTCCTTGTCCCATTATTCATTTGTTTAACTGTTTACTTATTTTTTTTTTTGAACTGCGAAGTTTCAACTTAGACTCAACCACCCTCTAAGACGGAGGGGGGCCCTCCCCACCCCTTGACTTTAGACTATGGTTATGTCTTAAACCGGGCCCACGGCTGGCGCCCAAGCGAGGCATCAACGGGATTCGCGGAGGAAACTCGTACCGGGCCTCAACAAGATTACCTTGCCCTGGCATAACGGCCGGATTATAAAACCCCGCATATGCTCAGATTCGAACCCCCCAGCCGGCTAGGGTCTAAGGTGGCTGCTCTCTCTTCATCTGCATTCATACTCTCCGGACAATATGATCCACAAGTGGACCACAAGTGAGGGACTTTCCCGGGTGGTCACCCAAACCCGTACTTACTCCGCACTTATGGCTCGCTTAACAAGTTAAGCCCCCCACTAGACCACAAGTCCTTTGAGTATATACTTGCTGTAAATATGATTTATTTCTTTGGTGCGTTGTTGTTTCTCGTGTCTTAACATTCCAACACCACCGCACGAACGATGATATAAAGTCTTTCAAGAAGTTACTACTCCCACTTATTTATTTAATTTTGTCCTTTCGTCACCATTTTGGTTTCTTGGACTAGCTGAAAACCTTGACCAGAAAGAAAACGCCATCCCACAACCCACATGAATCCCACAACAACATAATATTACAGTAGAAATAGCAGACCACAAAAACAAAACCAAAACGCATGAGCACTGAATAATGGCAGTTCCGCATGCTTATTATTTAGGCACTTTTAAAAAGAAATGTCTTTATTAGTTTTTTCATACATTGACATGATTTTTAGGATCGAAACTAACCACGATGATTTATACATAAAACGTTTTAGACCAGATCTTGGTACTCCACGAACACGAAAACTAGTAGATCGATTTGTATTCGGTTATTTAAATCAAAATAAAATAACAAAATTGGTGTAGGTCTCGACATACCAAACGAATGAGAGAACGAGAGATGGAGGTGGAGGTGGCGTTGTGGTGGTGACGGCGGCTGTGGTGGTTCTCGAACCAAAACACAAGCAAATACAACCAAAAATGGCTCCAAGCATCGCGATCTAACCCGATCTACCTCATCTTGGAGCAGCGGCATGAGATGGTGGTGGCCGGAAGTTGGTCGGGATCTTGCCGAAAAATGGAGCGGTGCCTGAGAATAGTGGGTGGAGTGGGGAAAGTGAGTTGTGAATGATATATGAGGCTTTAGGCGCTATGTGAAGCCTTATATAGTGACAAGGAAAAACCCTAGGGGCCTAATATGCCAATACTAAAGTCTAGGGGCGGTGGAAATTTTTCACAAGGACCTTTTCTGTAATTTAAATAATCTTTTATGATATTAATGTGTGGGGCCCATTTGAGCTAGTAAACAATCGACTCGACTCATAAAAATTACGTTGTTGCATCCGGAATAATTTTTCCACGAAAAATGAGTATTTACACGACTATTTTATCATAAATAGTATAAGAATCACATTTAAATATTTGCCAAGTTATGGTTGTGCCGATACGCGTTGTGTGTCACTTTTCACGTTTCTTGAGATAACTTCTCGTATTCTATTTGAATAAATTCAGAAAAGTCCAAAAGTGAAACTTAAGAAATAGTAATTATAATTTATTATTAAAAATCAGTCTGAAAAATTACGGGTGGTTACAGTCTCACCTCCTTAAACGGAATCGCGTCCTCGCGATTCAATTCAAGTTACCCATTACGGTCGAAACGAGATGAGTACATACGTATGAGAATTCATCTTCATGTTCCCCACGTGAATTCAGGACCTTTTTGTGAGTTTCTACGAACTTTGTATATAGGGATAAGTTTTGGTTCTTTGATGAAAATTTGCAGTTAGCTAAACTGATGCGACTTCAAAAGACTCATAATTTCAGTAAAATAGTCTTTAAACATGTTGTGGGTAAAACCATGTCTCAAAAGTTAACCTTTAGTCACCACTTTAATATACAAAAGTCTAAATAAAGTTTGACCAGAAAAATTTTGGCACATCAAAATGGGTATCTCGGGAAAAATACCATTACGAGTTTTGTGATTTCTATAAACGAATTTTTCAAAAGGAAAGTCCTTAAAAAGCAAAGACGTCAAGGAAAAATCTGTAGTTAGGTATGTTCGTTTCAACAAATTTCAGGTGCTTAATAACGAGGTCTAGTTGTCAAGCCTGAGTGGGGTTCAATGTTTAATCAAGCGAATTTCATAAACATAAGTATTCAATTTACTTTTACAGTACCAAGAGGTAGTAACATAAAATGCTTTTCAATTGGGCAAATAGTTCACATGGTGATTGCAAAATAATTTATAGGATGGGTTGTACAATAGTTTATAGAGTAATAGGAAAACAATTTATCATTTGTAAAATTGTAGCAAAATTGTAGTATAGTTTTGTGATTTAGTAGTAAAGCAGTTCATAGGGGAGTAAAATAGTTTGTAAGGTATAGTAAGACTTGTAGGATAATTGTAATATTGTTTAGAAAATGCTAGCGAAACTGTTTGTTTTTTTTATAGAATGGTAGTAAGGTAATGAATCGGTTTATTACATCATGATAAAAAAAAAAGTTGTAAAAATGATTCGTAAAACAGTTTATAGGACAGGAAAACAATTTATTGTTTATAAAATAGTAGCAGGGTCAAAATCTTGATTTTATGAAATAGCAGTAAAACGTTTTGTAGGATAACCGCAAAATGGTCCGTAGAATAATCGAAAACAGTTTGTATGCTAATAGCGACACAGTTTATTATCTTATAAGAGGGGAGCAAGGTAGGCAACTGGTATTCTCGAGGGATACATGAAGGATTGGGTGTCTGTTCAAAATATAGTTGTCCAGGTTGCTCCTTAAGGTCTTAGGGTTTCTGTTGGTCATAGAATCTCCGCTGAGTGGAGGGTATAGCAAGTTCAGAGTACGACTCTGAAGGAGAATGTTGATTGCTACTAGCAATCTATTGGTTTACCAAGTAATGTACATTCCACTTCACGCGGAAGGAACAACATCGATCGAGAGGGATGAACCAAATCGATTGAGCATAAGGTTTGGGGTAGATGTGACTGTAACAAGACCGCAAACAAAGCAAGGTTTAAATAAATAAGCAATCCAAATTCAAACATAGCCGAAACGCTCCAATAAACTCAAATGAGTTTGAGTTTATTACAACATCAAACAAGTTAAAATAAGCAACTCGAATTCAAACTGTGACCAATCGGGTCTAATACGCCTCGATGCAAAACATGATTAGACAGCGACGAGCAAGTATTCCATATGAGCGAAAAGGTATAGCGATACAAAGTGTATTACGATTCGTGAAGTACTGTGATGCCAGTGTGTTGTGATTGCTATCATGTTGTGTGCAAACGTGAGTGTTCATGTCATGCATACTTATGTATACACACATAGATTTTATCATTATCCTAATCAAAAGTTTAATCGAACATAATTCTATTACAACTACTCCAAGTATCGCAAAGTTCACCTCTGAGTCGGACATAGGTGATCAGGCTATGTCCCACTGTCCCTGGTTGAATATAGGTGATCAGTCTATATTCACCCGAGGTTCAATGAACTTTGAAATACTCGGCTCAGCTGCGTTTGTAATATGTCCTTTGCTTTTAAAAGTTGTGTAGAAAGACAAACAAATGTCGATACTCGGGGACGAATGACGAGATTAAGTAGAGAAAAGCGCGTAATGTTATGCCAAGTACGATACGTAAGCATAAGTATATCGAAGATCCTTATAATAAATAGCGAAAATAAATGGATATACTCATCCAATAGCAAAGTACACATCTCATCAAATATATTAGTAATCAAAATCACAATGAGGCATCAGCTTGGCAGGCAGGCACGTGGAGGTCATAGGGTTAAGTTTTCGCAAATGTAGTTATAGTCTAGGTTTTAAAAATACCCAGTTCTCTATAACCAAGGCTCTGATACCAATCTGTAACACCCCCAAAATCTGGTTTAGCGGAAGCATACATGTTTGGGTGCTACTAAATTGGTATCACAACACAAAGTACAAAGAACGGTTTTACCTCAACCGTTTAATAGAAATTTCTTATTCAAAAGGGTTTCATTTACAATGTTCCAAAAACAGTATGGAAATATAAGCCCATAAAAGAAATAAGGCGGTCTCAAATACATCAGAGTCATCTATGACCATGCCATGCCCTGCCAAAGCCTCCAACAGTAAGCTATCACTTTAAACCTGAAAATACATATGACCTTTGCAAATTTGTCATTGCAAAAGTGAGTACCGCGATCACTAATGATGGCGCGGGGAGTTCCAAACCTAGCGAAGAGAGACTTTAAAATTTTCACAACTACTCGGGCATCATTTTTTGGGAGAGCCTTAGCTTCGACCCATTTCGACAAATAATCGACGGCCACGAGTATGTACTTGTTCCCTCGTGAAGACGGGAACTGCCCCATGAAATCAATGCCCCATACATCAAAAATTTCACAAACTTGGATGACATTTTGTGGCATTTCATCCCGTTGTGTAATTTTTCCTTGACGTTGACACGAGTCACAAGATTTGACTAAGTCATGGGCGTCTTTATAAATTGTGGGCCAATAGAAACCGGAATCAAATACTTTCCGAGCGGTGTAATTCGGGCCATGATGTCCCCCGGTGGGTCCATTATGACAAGCCTTAAGGATTTCCATGGCTTCTTGGCCATGAACACACCGACGAATGACTTGATCCGCACAAACTTTGAACAAATAGGGGTCGTCCCAAAAGTAGTGGTTAACATCTTTGAAAAATTTGTTCTTTTGGTGGGACGACATCCCTTTAACAACGAAATTCCCCGCATGGTAGTTTGCAAAATCGGCGAACCATGGGGTACTAGAATCACCACGACTAGAAATCACATTAAGTGTCTCGAGAGGAAACGTTTCGTTTATTTCCTTTTTCTCAAGAGTACTTTGGTGAGGGTTTTCCAATCGGGAAAGATGATCAGCAGCAAGGTTCTCGGCTCCTTTTTTATCCCGAATAAGGATATCAAATTCTTGTAGGAGGAGAACCCAACGGAGCAATCTCGGCTTTGCATCTTGTTTAGCAAAGAGATACTTGAGAGCCGAGTGATCCGTATACACTATGGTTTTGGTTAAGATCAAATATGGCCGGAATTTCTCGAAAGCATACACCACGGCTAACAATTCTTTTTCAGTGGTGGTGTAATGAGCTTGAGCCTCGGTCAAAGTTTTGCTCGCATAGTGTATAGGCTGAAAATGCTTGGTTTTGCGTTGCCCCAAGACCGCACCCATGGCAAAATCACTTGCATCACACATGAGCTCGAAAGGTAGGTCCCAATCGGGGGCAACTAAGATCGGTGCTTCCTGCCTTTTCATCTAACGGTCGCAAGGTACCGTTAAGTGCTTATTTCGTGAATTTAATAATTATTCGTAACTAATACAATAATTATTATTAATTGAAACTCATACGTAAAGTGTGCAATCCCGAAGTCTCGTGTTCGAGTCCGGACATATTCATTAATTTTTATCCGTTAAAACTTACAAGTATGTCGACTGAGGCGTCGCTTATTGAAAAGTTTGATTCTTCAAAAGCTCAAGATTATGAGAAATTATAAATGGGTTGATTGAAAGAAGTGAAAATGAAAACATCATGTGACGCTATAACATCTCAAACACTAGTGTTGAAGTAGCTTCTAGCATAAAGATGCGCTAAGTCAATATATGTACTCTAAATAATGAAATTACTCGTGTTACTTTTCCACAAAAACGGGTTACATGGTTTCGATCAAGTAATGACAATGATGACGTATAGTCCGCTCTCGGGTCACGAACCCGACCAATGGACATTACTAATGCCCAAACCCATCACGTGTGGGCTATCATAATAATGATTTGGGCTATTATAATAACGATTTGGGCTCACGAAAGCCTAAATTCAAATATATTATTTATGGTCTTAATAATGATCTTCTATTTATGGGATAAAGATCAATATACCGTATAAGGCGAGATACGCCGAAGAGTAAGGAACACAAAACCAACAAGGATTTCGTGCCTATATAAAGAATATCACGGCTCTCATTGAGGTATCATCTAAAAACCCTAACTCTTCACTATAACCCTAAAACCGATTACTTACTCTCACGCCGGAGGATAATCGTGGGAGACAATCTCACGATAAGCCTAACGGTGTTGTTTGCTTTCTTAGTGCGCAGGTCTCAAGCAGTAATATTCAATTGGTACGAGAACAGGAGTCCAAATAAGGAACGCCCAACTTTTGTATCAACAAGTGGTGCCATCCGTGGGACCCTACACTAAGAACTCCACTAAGAACTAGAATACGAAGCACGGAAACGTAAACCAGCGGACTCCGCAGATGAAGAAAACACATGGTGACCCACAGGGGAAGAAGCACTCAAGCGATTCAACCTCTAAGCAGGCCTCTGGGACAACCAGTGCGCCCAGGCACCAAGGATCAGGCCCAGATCTGATCTTTCCAACAGTAGAATTACCTACAGGGACTACCCAGGCCACTACGACAACGGCTAGCGCGGAAGATCTACAGCGCACTCTTTTCACCACTCCCCATCAAACGGTGCCAGACCCCACTGAGCCACCATGTGCGCCTAATCGAGATAGGGGTCCTGATGTGGAAACAGATATCCTCGCGCTAGAAGGAGTCGCGCCTGAACTAGCGCCAAGTGATTTCGTGTCTCAAAACTACGAAGCCTTGGCGGCCCTTATGCAAGAGGAAGCGAAAAGAAGGTCAAGTCAGAGCCTGCAAGCCCGGCTCAACTTTGACCCTGAGTATGAAACATCCCCACCGCGCCACCGAAAGGAGAGGCGCGAGAAGGATAGCCGCCGACTCCCAGTGTTCACTAGGGTCGGAAAGAAAGTTGTGGATGATGAAGCAGCTGACCTGCAATACCTGGAGGAGTACGAAGGCGATGGAAGGCGTACCAATGTCCACGCTAGGCTTGGTAGTCGCAGGGTTCAGGATAGACTTGGGCGACAGCACTCACCAAGCGAAAGCCCTCCAAGGTTCAGCAGTCGAAGAGTTCATGATAGACTTGGGCGATAGCGCTCCCCAAGCGAAAGCCCTTCAAGCTCGGATTCCGAGGACAGTCGGCGCAAGCGCCGCAAAAGGGTAAGCTCATCCTCAAGTGACTCCTCGGACAACGAGGACAAAGAAACAGGACACTGGAAGTCCAAGAGAAGATATCGCGATGAAGAGGAGGACGAAGACATGTCCCGTCCCTGGCGCCGCCAAAAGGTTGACGCATTCACTCGGCGCATCAGCGATTTCTCAGAAGATAAGAGGAGGCGCATGCCCGCCAATGTTAAAACTTATGATGGGACGGGTGATCCTGATGACCACCTAAAAATTTTCGAATCAGCTGCCACTATCGAAAATTGGCCACAACCCGTGTGGTGCCACATGTTTAATTCTACATTGGTGGGGAATGTGCGAACCTGGTTTAGTAAGCTGCCACGAAGAAGCATAGACGGGTTTGAAGAGTTGCGAAAGGCGTTTCGCTTGAACTTTACTCAAAGGAAGAAGTGCGCCAAGAACCCTGTCGAACTGGCTAGGGTAAAACAACGCCGAGGGGAATCCACAAGCGCTTATGTGGAGCGCTATAAGTACGAATGCATACACATTAAGGCATGCCCCGAAAAGATCTCATGGTCTATGAATGGAATCAATAACCCATAACTTATCAGAAGGTTAAATGATAAAGTTCCCAAACCTTTGATGAACTGATGAAGCGCACGAGGTCCTTTATCCAAGGGGAAGCAGCCGCTGCGGATAGCAAGAAAGGTTACTCAAATTATAGGTCACAAGAACAGCCCAGGAGACAATCCAATGACCAGAGTAGCAACCGCGGCAAAAGCTACCGCAGTCAGGGGAGCGGACAAGATAATGACAAATACACTCCACTAATGAAGACTCTAAGAGAGATATTTGTGACAAAAGGTGCGAACTTCCCGAAACCTCTACCAATGCGCACCCCAGAGGATCGACGCGTAGGAAACGGGTACTACGAATATCATGGACAAAAGGGCCACACCACCAACGAGTGTCTCCAATTGCGCCAACTAATTGATAAATTAGTGAAAGAAGACAAATTGGATCACCTCGTCAAGAACATCAAGGAGGGAAAAGACAAACAGGAGAATGGGAGCAAGAAAAAGACACCTAAGGACAAGGCTGGCACTATCTACATGATACAATCATGGCAGTGAAAGATTAAGCAAAAGGGCAGCCAAAAGTTTCCTTATGGGAACGAAATCTCTTTCCCCACTCTGGCTGCGGACAACGCAGTAGTGGAACCGCTCACCATCGAGATAAATACGGGGGTTCATGATATCCACCGAATGTATGTTGATGGAGGGGCATCCGCAGACATCATGTATGAGCATTGCTTCAAAAGGCTGCGACCTGAGATACGAAGTCAGTTAATTCCGGCCACGGCATCGCTGACTGGCTTCACAGGAGAAAATATATGGCCCATGGGGCAAATATGATTACTTGTGGTCGTTGGTGATAAGCAACACTCCAAGGCGGCATGGATGAATTTTATAGTAATCAGATCTCCTTCGCCATACAATGGCATTATTGGAAGACCAGGAATATCCGCCATGCGTGCAGTACCGTCCACAGCGCATGGGATGCTCAAATTCCCAGTAGAAGGAGGCATTGTCACTCTCTACAATACTATTGTATCACCTAGAGAGTGCAACACGGTTACATGCGAGACGGCACGCGCTCCAGAACAGCACGCAGTTAAAGTATCANAGTAATCAGATCTCCTTCGCCATACAATGGCATTATTGGAAGACCAGGAATATCCGCCATGCGTGCAGTACCGTCCACAGCGCATGGGATGCTCAAATTCCCAGTAGAAGGAGGCATTGTCACTCTCTACAATACTATTGTATCACCTAGAGAGTGCAACACGGTTACATGCGAGACGGCACGCGCTCCAGAACAGCACGCAGTTAAAGTATCAAACCTGAAGGTCGCAATTCACCCTGATTACCCGGATCAAAAGATATCGATTGGGGGATCGCTGTCTGACAAAGGCAGAGCGGCCGTGTGCGCACTCTTGCAAAGGAATCTAGATATCTTTGCATGGGAACCAAAGCACATGACTGGCGTGCCACGATCAATTACAGAACACAAGCTGAAGATCCGACAAGGATACCCTCCAGTACGGCAGAAAAAGCGCGGCCAGGCTCCAGAGCGCGCAAAAGATATTCTAGAGGAAGTACACAGGCTTGTGGACCCAGGTATCATGCGAGAGGTTTATTACCATGACTGGCTTTCCAATCCAGTAATGGTGAAAAAAAGTGATGGTAGTTGGAGGATGTGCGTGGATTTCACTGATCTCAACAAAGCATGTCCACAAGATTGATACCCGCTACCAGAGATAGACTGGAAGATAGAATCCTTGTGCGGATACCCCTTTGAATGTTTCTTGGATGCATACAAGGGATACCACCAAATCCAAATGGCTAAAGAGGACGAGGAAAAAACTGCCTTCCACACAAGCCAGGGTGTCTATTGTTACACAAAAATGCCCTTTGGCTTAAAAAATGCAGGCGCCACTTACCAGCGATTAGTAGATAATGCATTTGAAAAGCAAGTGGGCCGCAACCTGGAGGTCTATGTTGACGACCTTGTCATAAAGAGCCACACCGAAGAAGAGTTGGTACGTGACATTGAAGAAACATTCAGGACGCTGAGAAGGATCAACATGAAGTTAAATCCCAAGAAATGCACTTTTGGCGCTACAGAAGGCATGTTCCTCGGATATTTGATAGAGCCTGATGGCATTAAGCCATGCCCAGAAAAAACAAAGGCTGTCATCCAACTCCCTTCACAACGCACATTGAAAGAAGTCCAGTCCCTGAATGGAAAACTAGCCGGGTTGAA
>LBNU01022113.1:345160-360675 GCA_014162995.1 Artemisia annua | reverse complement strand
AAAAAAAAAAAAAAAAAAAAAAAAAAAAACACCCCTATAATTCAAAACTTTATAAATACCCACATTCACATATATTTTTTACACGCTTCCACAACTAAAACTTCATATACTTCCACACACACAAACAATGTGGGGAAGTCGTGGCGAGAGTTTAAAGTTTTTTGAACCTACTTGGTTTTGGAAATCTGAACGCTGAATGTTCTTCAAACTCGAACGTGGGATCTTCTTCATCCGGTTTCCTTAACCCACTTGGCTTGACACCCGAGCAACTTCATCAACAACAACAAATGTACATGATATGGCAACAAAATTTTCAACAAAACGCACCACTATTCGACCAACAAACCCAACCGTAAACCTAATCCTCACATTCTCAAGTCGAGCCCGAAGTTACTTCTCCCCGAAACCCCAAAAGTCGATGTAAACCTTTGTCCAAAAAATCCAAAGAACCTGAGCCCTATGATGAAAGAAATCCCAACGTGACCGGGACTACATTACATTGATCACCGGTCGAGGAAATACTAATTGCCTCGTGTTGGGTGGCCGTTTCCGAGGATCCAAATGTCAAAAGTTTCACAAAAGTGCACCACGTTTTGGTTTCGAGTTATGAACGAGTTCAATAAGAAAAAATTTCAACCACGCAACAAGGATATGATAACAAGCAAGTGGCATGCAGTGAACGAAAATTGCCAAAAGTTCAACGCGGTTTTCAAATGTGCTAAACGTTTAGCAAAAATTGGTGAAAATGAAATAGATAATATGAAACGGGCTAGAAAAATGTTTCGTGACGAGCATAAAGGTGTTTCGTTTGGTCAAGAGGAATCGTGGGAAATTTTGAAATCCTATGCAAAATGAGATGCGCCGTAACCGATTGATTTAACCGGATATATCCCCGGGGAAAGCCACGCGGAGCTATTCGGTAACGATGCACGACCACGTCCGGCCGGCAAACTACGCACCGAAAAATAAAATCCGATACCACGACGAGCACCGGAGGAAGTTTGTCAAGCCAATTCGGGGAGTATGTCATCCGAGCTTCGTATCAAACGGAAAGCAGCCCAAGAGGCTTACGATGCAACTAAAGCAAAAGACCGGATGATAATGTGTTTGGAAGAATTTAAATTTCTCGGTCTTAAAACGAAGGATATGGAGCCGCACGTTGCGTATTGGATCGAAATGGAAAAGAAGAAAATCAAAGAAAAATATAATTTGCAATCGCAGCCCAAGTAGTTTTATTTTATTTCCTTATTGAATTTTTATTTCGTAATTTTTTTTATGTACTCGTAGTGCTTTTTTCATTTTGTAGTTTTTTTTAGGTCGTAATTTTATGTTATGAATGAAGTATTATGTTGTTTAATGAATGAATTGTTAAGGGGTTAATTTGCAAATTGTAATTTTTTAAAAAGTGGGTTTCAAAAAGGTGGTGTTATTTGGTGTTATGATAAGGGTGATTTTTAGTGTTAAATGTTTTGGTGTTGAAGTGATGTGGCGCTGATTTGGCGACACTTTTTGCATGTTAACATGTTATTGCACCTTGAGCTCTAAGTATAACCTTATCTCGTTATGTATAATCCATACTTAGTCTCTCACATAACTTAAACCCAAAAATTTTTAATTTAGAAGCACACTGTCTTATGTAGTCATGGAGTCGTTTGGCTACAAAAACTTTGTTACAGAATAGCTTAAAAACTTAGAACTTTTAAAGTTGGGTGCAAGTCGTGTTGAGTCAAATCTCAACTCGCGAAAGATAAACAAACTTAAGATATTGGCAAGATGTAGGATAGTTGAATACGATGAGTACTGGTAGCGAATCCGTTAGATTGGAATCAATCTCAAACAAGTCATGAAACTTGAACTAGAATTGATAGATTCGTAAAGGACAATAATGATTTTAATATGATGTAATCATTCATTTTTCAGTAGCTGAAAAAGAAAATGTGTAAGGAGAATTATCAATTCGAGATTCTAGAAGTAGCAAAACTAATAAGGCTGGTCGGTGACTTTTCTGCGCTGAGATCAATAAGCTAAAATGGCCTTGCGTAACGCTTGGCATAGTAAGCCCCTCAACCACGCGTTGAGGGCCACCTATGATGCATCACCTAGTCGTAGAGACACCGCTACCTTAGTGTTCTCCCCACTTTTGTTGTGAGATGTTGGAAATGTACTGTTATGTTGGTGGTACTATTACACATGTTCGGTGATAGTGTTGGTTATGGAGTGGAAAATGACGTGTCAGTGAATTGACGGTAATAATGTTGATTGTTACTACACTAATATAACAAGGTGAACATTTTTTAACTCAAAAGTTTCTTGCTAAGAGTGCATGGTGCAACACACCTATGACATGTTATATGTGACAATTTACACCTTATGGCACCATCTGTGTTATATTGCACGGTGACATCCGTGTTATAGGTGCATCGCCATCATAATGGCGACGTCTATTTTTATTTTATTATTATTATTATTATTATTATTATTATTATTATTATTATTATTATTATTATTATTATTATTATTATTTTAAGTTATAGTTGTTGTAAGTAAGTTTGTTTGGTAATGTGTTATAGAAATGTTATTAAATAGAGTATTTTTTTGGTTTTGTGTTAAAGAAATGATAAGGTAAAGAATGACGTTATGACAACTATAACATATATACGCGACAATTGCACATAGCTTTCACAAATTATAAATTCGAAAGTTGTCATTAACTCTAAATTGTGTAAGGGCTTGGTTATGAAATAACAACTAATTTTTCTATTGTTTCATTTTGGTACGTGAACAAGTTTTTTAAACGTAACAAACTTTCATAAAGTGTTTCAATCTGCACATTTTGATGATGTGTCACATTTCAAATGGTGTTACATGTTAGAATTCCAGGTATGACACACCATTAAAATGTGCAAATTGAAACAGTTTATGAAAGTTCATTACATTCAAACAACATTTTCAGAGTTCACGTACGAAATTGGTATATAGATCATTGCTATTTAATCACCAAAGCATTTAAAAAAAATCATTACTCATATAAAATATGTTAGGGCGTGGCATTTTGAAATGAGTTTTGAATTGACATGACACTTGTCATTTTTTGGTTGTTTCTTTTGAAAGGAGGAATGGGAGTTTGAATCAAAAAGTGATAGTTGGTCACTTAGGCTGAAAGTATTGGTGGGTGAGCCCCTCATCGCCACCTCAAGTTTCTCTCTCCTATCGCTTTCACTCACTCTCACTCATCATACATCCGTTTTGGTCACGATAGCTCACTTTTCATTAAAATATACACTTTATACAAAATATACTTCACTAAATATTTCACACACACTCACAAAACAAATAAAAAAATATTACTTTTAAATTGGGCTCCACATAAACACAATATTGAGTAACTCACCAAACAACCTCATTTTGGCCATGAGTTTTGACATGTGTTTTGGGCGGGTCGTGAGTGAATAACTCACCAAAGGGTAAGTTGCTCCCCACTCTGTCTAGTCTTAGGTAGGTTTCAACTTTCAAGTAAGTTTGAGTATTTTTGTGGGTCATCTTCGTTTTTTTCTCTCTATGTATATGGACTCTTTTATATTTTTAATAGTTNAAGAAAAAAGAAAAAAGGAGTGAGTGAAGGGTGAGGGGTGTGTTGCCAACAAAATTTGAGTGAGGGAAGGAAAAAGTGGGAGGATGATGTGGCATAAGGGGATTGGGTGTAAGTGAGTGAAGGGAAATGGGGTGAGGGGTGTGTTGCCAACCCCCTTATGAACCAAACCGGCCATATTTTCATTAAAAATTTTCATTAAAACATATGTTCAATTGTTGATGCGTGAAAATGAATTTACGGCTGGCAGAGAATACTATAGTGGTGGCAGTAGGAGATCCGGGATCTTGGTAGTGGACCCCACTTATCACTAAATTCCAAATGACGTGGCAACGTCTCATCAAATTGAAGGGGTAAATATTTTGGAGATATAATGGGCCACACGTAGGGTCAAGATCTTGCATTTACCATCTCTGATCAAGTCCTGTCGCTGAGAGTACAGTAGAGTCGGGTACACCACATCACACACAATTAAATGCTGCTCTAACCCATTTAATATCATCAAATTCGGGTCCATCCATGGGGCCCCTACCCACCCATTTTAGATACCTTGTTTCTTCCAAAAATCATACATATGTCTAATCTTGAAGTTTAAAAAGGTAAGTGTATTTTGAGAAATGTTAGAACCACTTACAAAATTTATAAAAGAAAATTTGTTTGTTGATGTGTTAGCGGGTAATTGATTTAATAAGAGAGATGATAGAGAAACTGTCAGAACATGCATCGATAACCCACTGACACGTTAGCGAATGAATTTTTTGTGTAAATTTTATGAGTGGGTCTAGCATTACTCTTGTATTTTTCTTAATGTTTTGTAATTTGTATTGATCTTGAATTAAACGATAAGTATTTAAGTGAACTTTATTAGTTTAGATGTTATTTATGACTTAATAAAGTTAATAAATATTTTTTAGACTTTTTTTATATATATTTTATCCGTCTTAAAATAATTATCATGTTTTAACATTTTAAATTGTTTATTTTTTAATTTTGACTTTTATTATTTTTTGTGTTATATAATATTTTATGCAAAATATATGAATAAATTGGGTCTTATGAGGAGTGGTTGCCATGGTTTCCAGGTCTCAAAATTCGGAGTCAGCTTAAAGAAGTTTGGGAAGGTGTGTTCTACGTGTTATGGTGGTACGTTTGGAGAGTTCATAATAAGGTTATTTTCAGTAGAAAGTCTCCTTCAAAGGTTGTTATATTCGATGAGATTGTGTCTTTGTCTTATACTTGGTGTAATGCTAGAAGTAATCTGAAATTCAGTTTGGTAGATTGGTTACGTAGTCATTTGCTTATTTCGTTGTAATTGTGTTGTTCTAGCTTCTTGCTAGCGTTGTGGTTAGGGGTGTTATTCGGGTTGACCTGGTCGGGTTCAGGTCAACTAGGATCGGGTCAAGGCTCAAAAAAACATACCCGAATCTGACCTTGTTTAGAACTCGGGTCTCTCGGGTCGGGTCAATTCGGATTCGGGTCGGATCAATTCGGGTCGAGTCAGCTCGGGTTCGAATCTAGGTCGCTTAAAAATCATACAATTTTGGTGTTTACATACAAATTAGAAAGAAAAAAATGAAACTCAGGTCACTCGGGTTGACCCCCCGAGTAAGAGAGATATATTATATCCAAACACGACCTTGTATAGATTTCGGGTAAATTCGGGTTCACCCGATTGACCCGAATATAATTTTTGACCTGACTAACTAGACCCGAATAACCATATTCAGGTTCGGGTTTGGGTCGGGCCGGCTTTTTTGACACCCCTAGTTGTGTTAATAAAATTTGCAGTTCCAAAAAAAATAAAAACAATAAGTAAATAAATAAATAAAATTAATCAAGTATTATATAAAACAAACAAAAATACTTATAGCCAAAGTTAAAAAAATTGATTTTGAAAAGTTAAAACATGACAATTATTTTAGGATAGAGTAAGTATATTATTTAAAACATATACTTTGTTGTTATTAATGAACATTACTATCATTATATATTCAATTAGTGTATATGCAGTGAATTATAAATATCAAAATAAAAGCACGAGTACCTGTGATATATAATGAATACACAAAATTATACCTATACGAATGACTCATGTTATTCTCTTGAGATTAAGTAGGGAGATCCGTAAAAGTATTTTGTTTACTAATGACGTTCAATAACAACTAATGTTATTCCCTTTCATAAATTTAACTCGTGCATACACGTATTTGAAAACTAACTACGGCTAAAATTATTCTTAATATAAATATAAGTATCAAAGTAAACGCATGGACCCATGGGTATCATGAAATGAAAATAAGTACACTAGATTGTACGTATAGCAACGACAAATGCAATTTCTTTTTTTGTGATTTAGATAGGATATCTTAAAAAGTAGTTTTACAAAGTTATTACATACTTTTAAACACGCAAAATGTCTTAAACATGATATCAATAATTAAATGTAACAAACATCAACCACTTATGAGTGACATAGTGGAAAAGAGCTTGTAGTAACTATTACGAGGTCTTAATTTTAATTTCTGTTAGGTGCAAACAACTCTAAGTGGTTATGTCAACTTTCATGAAAAGAGGAGGATTTTATCTGGTTTGAGTCTGTGTGACGGTGTACTTAAATCATGTGAACTAGTCGGCTAAAAGGTAAAATCATTGTTTTTTTTGTTTTTTTTTTTTTTTTTTTTTTAAAAAAAAAAAAAAAAAAAAAAAAAAAAAAAAAAAAAAAAATATTAAAAAAAAAACACCAAAAATAAATTTAAAAAAAAAAAAAAAAAAAAAAGTTCAAATACTTCCTTCAGCAAAAATATATACCAAATATTTATCAATATTACAATAAATAATAAAAAGTTTATATAAAAATTTATATATAACTATAAAACAAAATAGAAAATTTTAGAAAAAGCAATGTGACACTATTACTCCGAGTTTACCTTTTATATATATATATATATATATATATATATATATATATATATATATATATATATATATATATATATATATATATATATATATATATATATATATATATATATATATATATATATATATATACATACTACATATAAAGGGTGTATAGTCAAAGTGAAATGTTGAAACTTGAAATAGTCATAGGTGAAAGAAATATATAGTGTAATTAATACTCCATCCGTCTCATAATTATTGTCCATATTTCCTTTTTGGGATGTTTCGAAATTACTGTCCACTTTCCTTTTTAAGTAAAAACTAAAAAATTCTGAGTGGTTGAAAATTAAACTGGACCCACTTTTCTTAAACTACGTAAATCTTGTCTCCTGACAATAATTTTGAGACGGAGGGAGTACTATTATTAAAACATCCAATTAATTAAAAGTACAATGATTTATTCACATTGTACAGTCAATTAAAAGCATATCTACCAAATTAAATACAACCAATTAAAACACCACTTACTAAAAAGTACAATAAAATTTTCATAATTTACAATTTAAACAAGCAACAACATAATCAATATAAAATAATTAAACACATTAATTAATGTTATTTATAAAATACCGTAAAATAAAAAGTACATGTTATACATATTATACAAATTAAGAAAACACACAAAGCTTAATACAACATAACAAGTTGATGGTACATATAGTTTTGAAAACTGGACGGGACCAACGGGTTTAACCGGAAACCGGTGTCGCCACCGGTTCGTCTAACCAATAAAAGTCATCCGAAAATGAACTAGAAAAGACCCATTATTATACACATTATACAAATTAATAAAACACACAAAGCTTCATACAACCAACAAGTTGATGGTACATATAGTTTTGAAAACCGGACGAGACCAACAGGTTCAACCGGGAACCGGTGTCGCCACCGGTTCGGGTAACCAATAAAAGCAATCGGAAAACGAACTAGAGAGGACCTGTTAAAACTGATACAAACTGGTGAATCAGGCCTCATCGAGATCTATTTCTCCGGTTAATCGTCTCAGGGTACCCAAAGGAAAAAGTGAAAAGTTGAAACTAAAAAAGGAAATGTGAAAACATATATTTCAAAAGGAAACTATTAATACAAATCGAAAACCGGGTTGGCCCGATATGCTTATTGACCCGTTTTCGACCCAACCCGGCAGGTTGACCCGGTTAAATTTAATCCGTTTTCGACCCAACCCGAAAAGTTGACCCGGTTTAAATCGACCCGTTTTTTGACCGGAACGGGTCGAACCGGATTATAAAATATTATGTTTAATCCCGAAATCTTCAAACTTTTATTATTTTTCGTTTATAAACTATAAACTTTTTTTTTTAATCAATAAACCTCTATCGCTATAAAATCTCGTTGCTATGCACGGGTACTCGCTTAGTCTTATAAAATGTAAATAAAGATCTTTTATATAATAAAAAATTTACATTAATTCAGAGCAATTTTTTCAAAACAATTTTATTGAAAAGAATAGGATCAATTAGGTTACTTTATTTTGATACGTTACAAAATTGAGCAATTTAATTGGCAAATAAAAATCAAAATTGAAGTTCAATTTAGTTAAACTACTAAAATTTTATCTAATTTATAAAATGTGCTAAAAAAACATAGCTGTCAATAATGTAAAAAAAAAACTTAAAGAATGAAAGGGTGATTAATAAAACTTTTGTTGTTAAGTATAGTTATTAGTTTTCGTGCTTTGATTATTTTATAAATTTAATAAATACACCATATACTTTATGTTTTATAAACAAAAAAATACAACAATATGCTATTGTTATTTATAAACATTATTATTAGTATATATTAAACTAATGTATTTGCACAGAATTATAAATATAGAAAAAAATGCAAGTTATCGTGACATGTAAATAAATACACGAGACAAATGAATAACTCAGTTATTCTTCTTAATGAGATTAAGTAAGCATATCCGAANAAATCTTCAAACTTTTATTATTTTTCGTTTATAAACTATAAACTTTTTTTTTTATTTTATTTTTTTTTATCAATAAACCTCTATCGCTATAAAATCTCGTTGCTATGCACGGGTACTCGCTTAGTCTTATAAAATGTAAATAAAGATCTTTTATATAATAAAAAATTTACATTAATTCAGAGCAATTTTTTCAAAACAATTTTATTGAAAAGAATAGGATCAATTAGGTTACTTTATTTTGATACGTTACAAAATTGAGCAATTTAATTGGCAAATAAAAATCAAAATTGAAGTTCAATTTAGTTAAACTACTAAAATTTTATCTAATTTATAAAATGTGCTAAAAAAACATAGCTGTCAATAATGTAAAAAAAAACTTAAAGAATGAAAGGGTGATTAATAAAACTTTAGTTGTTAAGTATAGTTATTAGTTTTCGTGCTTTGATTATTTTATAAATTTAATAAATACACCATATACTTTATGTTTTATAAACAAAAAAAATACAACAATATGTTATTGTTATTTATAAACATTATTATTAGTATATATTAAACTAATGTATTTGCACAGAATTATAAATATAGAAAAAAATGCAAGTTATCGTGACATGTAAATAAATACACGAGACAAACGAATAACTCAGTTATTCCTCTTAATGAGATTAAGTAAGCATATCCGAAAAAGATATTTTTTTAACTATCGCACTTATTACAACTAATGTTATTCATCTCTATACGTTGAACCCGCGCACGGGGTTAATAGTGGACTTAAATTATTATTAACAGAAATATTAATATGAATGATGGTACGACCTCACATGTTACTGTAAGATGTGAATAAATAGACGATATTCTACATATAACAACGATACATATTTTGTTAAATAGTCATTATGTGCTACAAAACACATATAATATGTACAAAATTATATCAACAGTTAAATTTAAACATGATCAATATAAACATCATTATAATTAAACAAAGTCACACGATATTCTACATATAACAACGATACATATTTTGTTAAATAGTCATTATGTGCTACAAAACACATATAATATGTATAAAATTATATCAACAGTTAAATTTAAACATGATCAATATAAACATCATTATAATTAAACAAAGTCAAATCCTTCGTGGAACAAAATGTATACAAAATATTAATTGATATAAATACATAATAAAAAATTTATGTAAAAAAACTTGTGCGTGCTCGGATATTATAACTATATAAGTATTAAAATTTAATATAATTTTATAAAAAAATATAAAAGTTACAAAATCTTAAAATTTTAAATTGTCACAATATTTAACTTTAAAACAAAGTTATTGAAATTTAATTATCCATTATACTATCTCCTCAAATTATGTATGTGAACTAGTAACCTAATAAGAGCAAAAGGAGTGGTAACGCACGAGTTGCGTTATGGTCTATGTGGCACATGTTAACGGACGTATCTCAATCCGAGCCCTCTTGCGTTATCATGGCGTTGAAAGGCGCGTTTGTATATAACGTTTGTTTGAACGAAAAAAAAAAAAAAAAAAAAAAAAAACTTACCGTTAACCCCAAAGGGGGTGTTTTGAAAATCTTGCCACCTTGCCGTTGAGTTCAAAAGTATTTTATTTTATTTTTTTATTTATTTATTATTATTATTTTTATTTATTTATTTTTTTTATAAATATTAACTCCTCTATAAATACAACATCCATTTACCAAATATTTTCACACTTAACTTACACAATAATTATAAACCCTACACATTATAGCTTGTCGTCTCCGCCATTCCATCAAAGAAATGCAAGTGTATATTAAAAGACAATGCAATCAAGACGATGCAGCTCGACAAAACGCTATTGTCGACGTTATCAAGCAGTTTGAGCTCGCAAAGGCAAAGAAAGAACGTTTCAGACAACGATACGCTAAATGCAAAGACATTTCTGCCAAAAGACAAGCTGTGATTGACCAATTTTTGGGCGATGAAGTCATGAAAGACGACGCCATTAGTGAACCTTTGTGGACGTGTGTTTCACCGATACAAGCCAACATCAGCAACAAAATCCGTTAGAGTTATGATGAAAACAAAATTGTTGGTTCGCTATCACAACAGATGAATCAACTTGGGCTAGATGCATCAACTTCAGCTGATGCACATGGATTTATTGAGCAACAACAATATCAGTTAACGTGTTATGCAGACGAGGCAGTAGATGAGCATGGCTTAAATGCAAGCCAGCATTATGAAATTATGTGTGGCGAAAAGGCTTTAAGAGAAGTTGAAGCAGAACAAGCAAGGCTTTAACAAGAGTGGGAAGAGAAACCCAAGAAAGAAGAAACAGAAACAGCGGCGTACAGGTTGGAATTTGGGTATGTGGAGTCTCCGAAGTATGATTCTGTATGCGGGGAGCATTCAGATTAGGATATGTTTATGTATTTCGTATCGTATATTTTTTTTCGTATCATATTTCGTATCTTATTTTATGTAATGTTAATTTAAAGTTATGTAATGTTTATGTTTATGAATTAAATATTAGTGAAGAGTTTATTTAATGATTGAAATATTAATTAAGGGGCTAATTTGTAAATTGTGTTTTTTAAAAAAAGATCGGTCTTAAAAGATGTTGTTATTTGGTGTTATGATAATAGGTGATTTTTTTGATGTTATGTTATTTGATATTGATATGATTTAGCGTTGACGTGACGCAAAAATTGATTTTAACTTGAGTTATGACTCCTTATGCTCTAAGCCTCTAACCATTCACATACGGAGTATTATATGACTGTCTTGATAGAACAAATTTTATAAATTTATTATAATTATTTCTAGAAGCAAGATCGTATAACTTTAATAGCAACCCGGTCAGCATTTATAGACTTTTTACATACCATTAATCTCTTCTTTTAATTTACACATATAACATACAGTTTTTAAATTCCAAAATAACTTATTTCATACGTAATGTGCTTTAATATAACGCTGTGTTCTCGAGTTTGTTTTTGGAAGGAAAAGAAAGAAAATGAAAGGAAATAGAAAAATTATTGTGTTCTCGAGTTTTTATCAAATAGAAAAGAAAGGAAATATGAAGGATTTGATAGGAAAATTAAGAGGTTTTTTCCTCCAAAAATTTCCGCTCAAATATGGGCGGATTTGAAAGGAAATAAATTTACACCTAAATTATTTGTTATAAAATAAGTTATATAACCTTCATTGTTTTTATATATCTTTTGTTATAGATGTATTTCTATGTTTAAGAAAGCATAACTATATATTTTTTTTCTTTTTTTCTTTTCCTCTCAACTTGAGAACACGACTTTGTTTATTTTCCTTTCATTTTCGTCCATTTCCTTTCAACTCGAGAACATGAAATATAAATGCAACTTTCCTTTCTTTCCACTTCTTTTCTTTACTCTTCTTTACCTATCATTTCTATTCCTACAAGAAAAAACTCAAGAACTGAGCGTAAAAGAAAATGTGACTAAAGAAAGCCCTTAGCATTTTGGATTCATTGCCACCAAGAGAACAAGATAAACAAACTAAATAACACTTGATCTTGCAATAACCAAATAAACGTAACCTGATAATTGTTTGAAATTCGTCGTTTATCGCTTTATCATTAGTATGTACCTCATCGAACGTCTTTTGGAGCTTGATCATGTTGACAAAATTGTTGTCCTTGTTCTAATGGTGATAAGCATGCATGGTGGTCCTAATTGTGATACTTGTTTCAATGTCCTAAGATTGAATAAGTTACATGTGAAAACCATTTGTACTGATTTACGTTTAATGTTTGCTTTTGATGATGCGTGACTGTTTTGTCCGATTTCGAGCCACACGACAACACCACACCAAAACGTATAGATAACTTAGAAATGCACTAGGCGTAGTATCATACGCTAGTGTTACAAATTTTACAATACTTATTCTAGACGATGTAGTAGATGTCACAAAAATACGAAGATTAAACCACTTTGTTTTGGAGTTTGTGTTAAAGCCAAAAATAAGCAAGCTGTGAAATCCTGTTTCCAAATCATCTCATCTTTTAGTATTACAATGTGGTCCATCTTTGCTTAAATCTTTTGTATATATTTTTTGATATTTCTCCAAAAGGTGAAGAATGGTGAGATCACCCTGATCCCATGCATCATAAGGATGCCAACCGGACCCTCCTCCAAGGACCCGGCCCCAGGCAATGAGCACATGTCCCAGTGACTGTACTTATCAGGAGGTGGGCTTTGAACCCTGGCCATTTTTTGATATTTCTAATATCTAGATGTCACAAAAGTGTCATGTTTATAGCAATGTTGAAAAAAAAGAAGTTCATAAGGCCGATTAATATCATCGTTTAGATGGGTTAATCGATCACTAACCTTTTTGATTTATGCAAATCGCTTAAATAAATAAGTCAACAGTGGTTAACGGTGGTCAAACTTATTGGAAACCTGTAAATCTTGCCGAAAGTATCATAAACACACTGAAAACTTGTTTTAGTCACTTATAGTCGTTGTTTATGTCCATTACAAGCTGTTGGTATAAGGCAAACTTTATCGTAAATACCTAATACTCAAAAATCCCAAAAACTTGTCGAAAATGCCAATCCAATTAATCAATGATTAATCATGTCTAGACCAATTATAAGCTATAAAAAGATCGACCAACCGACTACTGATTCACGATTTTTGCAACATGTTTTATAGTATCACAAACTCATGTTGAAGTTGTGTTGATATTATCTTTTTTCTCGACTTACAAGAATAAAACGTTTTCCTCATGATCGTTAACATTTGAGAATTCTACGATTATACAATTATACTTCGCTGAAACATTGCTATCGAAATGAATATGACATGAAATTCGACCTTACACTTTGTCAAATATTAGTTTATGAATCAGAAAATGAAACAAGAAATTGATTAATGGATAGATGAGGAAACGTTATAAAATAAAAAAGGTCCACAAGGAATTCACTGTTTAAGCGCATGCGTGGTTGTACTGTCAAACATGATCCGACCCACCCACCCCCTTCTATTTTACTATTTATACAAATTGGCCCCCCACACCCCAGCTGCACACATAATCCTATTTTATTTATTTTTCTGCCTACGTTATTACTTAATCATTTTCACATCATACCTCTTACACATCTATGATATATTATGAGAATTAGCAAATTGAATACAATTTAGCAAGGCTGTCAAGATCGCGATCCCACGCAGGATCGTTTTTTTCTTTGCAAGATCGAGATCGTAAGATCGGATCGCGATCCTACGATCCTACCAATTTGTCATATTTTGTAAACAAATGATATATGAGTCAAGCTGTTTTACATTTCTACTCAACGTCAAAGATAAATTCATATAATATCCTCTTAAAAATGACAAAGTTCAAATTTCAAACAAAAAAGTAATAGTAAAACACAAAAAAGTCAAGCTTCAATCATTACATTAACGATTTAGTGGAATAATATTACATAACATAGATTCTAAATGTTTCAAAACATACGAGCAATCAACATAATTTCAAGAAAACAAACGTTTCATAACTGGCATTCCAAAACATACTCTTTGATTAGTTTAATCACAGTGAATAACAGTAATAAATTAAATCTATTGAACACTTTTGATATATCTATTTAAAAAGTGAAAATATGTATAAACTATAATCTATTTAGAAAATGAAACAATAGTGGGTTGACTCATTAGAAATTAGTAAAAACACACGTTTATTTTTGTTGGCCTAAGCAAGTGGGATGGACTTAAAAATTTATAATAAAAAAAAAAAAAAAAAAGAACTCGGGATCGCGTGGTCGATCTTACGATCTTTACGTGCGATCCTACGATCTTACTTACGATCCTACCTCAGATACGATACCTACCACGATCATACACGATTTTGACTGGTGTGCACGTAAGATCGTACGATCTTACGTGTAAACTCGCGAGTTTGACAAGCCTTTGCAATTTAGGCTATAACTATGTTTTTTTTTTTTTTATTTTTTTTTTTATTTTTTTATCATTGTCTTTATGTGGGTCCCTGATTTTATTTGTGTATTTTTTTTTAAAAAAATATAGTAAATTGGCTACAAAAACTATAGCCAAGCTATCCCAATATATTATAGCACTTCTTTTTGTAAACTACTTATCCATCTTATATAATAAAACAAAACCCCAAGTGGGACTTTTCCATTTCAAAAAAACTAAACCCAAACCTTATTATAATAATATTATTAGAAAAATGATTATTTTCTTATTAGACTAATATTTTATATTTATTCCATAACACAAGTAGAAGATAAATACAAAAAATATAGATAAGGATCCAATTAACATAGGATTTAAAATTTTTAAATAATTATCTTTAATAATAAAAAACTTATAATTAACATCATAAACAAACAAAACAAAGAATTTAATTATTTGTTTTTTAATTAAATAAAAATATATAATTCAAAAATTAAAAAAACCCCGCGGTGCCGGGCATTATAACTAGTTTAATTACAAAATTATAAACGTATAGTGTTGACTAACATCACTGCCGACAATTACTTATGTTTTTTTTATAGCTATATGCAAATAACATATGTATGCGAACAAAGACTGAACTTGAAAAAAACTTATTAGGAGAGCCAAAATTATACTTTTTTTTCAAGCGTGTCGAATATGTCAATTTGTTATAGTAAAGCTATAAAGCCTGTTCTGGGGGCCAAGCCCTCTCCGGTCTCCATAAGATTCATTCCATGTTACGAAAAATATATTTCCAAACACATTACCTAATAGTGATGAAATAGGTTTATTTCGCCATGATGATGCCTGCTTCTTACTTTTATGCACTTTAACGGTATAGTTTGTAAGATTGGTGCGTTTTGGTTTATTATAAGGAATCAACTATCGGTCATGATATCGTTGTAGGGTGAAATGAAAATAAAGATATCATTGTTGATATTGTTGTTTCGGTTATTAATATTATGGTGTTTGATTTCAAAAAGTGTCTCATTTATTATTTTATGTTGATATAAATAAATAACCTCCC